>JAQYXR010000624.1:0-69543 GCA_030545055.2 Neoaliturus tenellus
ATGTCTACCTTAGTAGTGTGTTTTGGTCACTTTTAAAACCGGCCACGTGCCCACCGGGCCACGTGCCGCGGCAGCTGGCGCCAGCTGCCATGTCACATAGCTTCCGGTGGGTGTTAGAGGGTATATATGAGATGCTGTAGTTATATTTTATGCCATATAGGTTGGGGTGGAGATGGCGATAGTGTTGGCGTTAGGGTGAAGTGAATTTGCGCATAAAATTAAAATTAAAAGTTAGTTCAAAATTGAAATTCGTCGGTGTTAACGAAACTCTAACAGTTGAAGAAAAATTAAGAGTTAGTTGAAAATTGAAATTGAAACTTATAACTGAGATGCGGAAAATATGTCAAGGTCATCCAGAGTAAGTTTTAAAAAATTCTATCCAACTATCACCAGAAATAGTTTTAAGTTGAAGTAGTTGGTGATAGCGGGATAATTGATTCGTGCCATGGGAGAGGTGTTTATCGTTTGAAAGTTGGCGATCGAATGAGAAGCGCCGCCTAGGGAGAGGGCTTATAAAACGGCAACCTTCCCCCCACCACCCCTTCCCCCACTCCTTTAGACCAATAACCGGTCGCCGACTCTATGTGGTAAAACTGAACCAGACATGGCGGCCGCCATGGATAATTCTAACCTCAAACCTTAGTTTTGCATTGGTGAGCATGAGCCACCCCCACTCCTTTACCTTTTTTTTATATTTTTAAAACCGAACAGATGTTCGGGCAGGTGTTGGGGGCAGAAATTTTAAAATATTGGGGTGGAGATGGCAATAGCGTTGGCGGTCGGTTGAACTGAATTTGCGAATAAAGTAACTAGGGTTGAACTAAAAGTATACATAAATTAAAAGTTAGTTGAAAACTGAAATTTGACGGTGTTAACAAAACTCTTAATAGTTGAACAAAACTAAAAGTTAGTTTAAAACTGAAATTCAAATTTATAAATAGGATCTGGAAAGTATGTCAAGGTCATCCAGAGTAAGTTTTAAAAAAGCCTACCCAACTACCACCAGAAATAGTTCTAAGTTGAACTAGTTGGTGATAGTAGGATAGGTTGAAGTAACTTTTGAATTTTATTAGTGAATATACAATTAATGTGCAACAGCAGAGTTTAAACAAGTTGAACTTTTGTGATGAATTACAGAGTTGTAAATGCAAACACCGACGACGATGAGAAGGTAAATGCAGAGTCCCCAGATGATGTATTTGAAAAGCTTGAACAAATGTAACATTTCAAGTTGGTTTTCCCGTTCCATTTCCAATCGTTTAATTTCCAATTTCAATTTATCCTCTTCCATTCTAGTTACGAAGGGAACTTCATCCATCATATCCATCATGATTGTGTTAGTGTTTGAAATTTTAGTGATGTTGATAGTTCAGAAGTCGAAGACGGAATAAGAAGTGAAAGGGAGAAATGTTAGTTAAATAAAGAAGTGGTGGGGGGAAGGATGAATTACAAAGAAGTGGTGGGGGAAAGACGTTGCTCTTCATTATTACCATCAGTAGTGTCAGATGGTGCAGGAGTTAGATTTAGTAAACTGTCTTCGTCTAAACTTTCAAACTTATCACAAATAGGACAATCGTATGTTATTTCCAAATTCATTTTGATGGTTGTAAAACTATCTACAAGTTCTTGTAAAATATTAAAAATGTCTTGTAACTCTTCTTTAGAGTTTATTTCAAAACTAGAATTCATTCGGGCCAATGGAGAGTTGTTCATTGTTGGAGAGTCGGTGATGGAATGAGGATCGGCGCATAGGGAGGGGGCTTATATAATGGTGACCTTGAGCAGGCGTCTAGGGAGGGGGGCTGTCTAGGGAGGGGGCTTTTATATGGGGAACCTTGAGCTTATGATTGAATAAAATGTTTAGTTCTTCTTCTTCTTCGTCTTTTAATTCAATTATTTGAACCGAAGTAGTTGTTTCATCCTCTTCACTCGATGAAGAAAACAATTCACCAGGATTTAAATATTGAACTACAATTCTGAACCATCTTATAGGATATTCGTCAATGATAGAAAGTAAGTTTTGAAACAATTCTTCCATCTCTTCCCTGTCAGTTATTATATGTTCAAACTTGATAAATTTGTTTTCCATGTTGTTAGTTAGAGTGTTGGAAGTGGAATGATTTAATATTATATAAAAATTAGAACTAGTGGTGGGGGAAATCTCAAGGTCATCCAAATGAAGTTTTAAAAAAGAGTGTAAAACTGAAATTACACATTTGATGGTTCTACAGGATCGGAATACCAATCTGATCTGTATTTACATCTTTTTATCATATGTGTACAAAAATCATCTTGATGAGAATTGGTGCGTTGACAATGAGCAAGATTTAGAGGGTGAAATTTGAAACATCTTTGAGGACAACATGTATGAAAATATCTTGATTTGTAAAATTTGAAAGTTCGCAATTCCGGTGGTGGTAGTTGTTTTGTTTTGCATTTGCAATAACAAGATCCGAAGAATTCACATTTAGTACAAGCTAACCCATCCACCATCATTGGTCCTAAATCTGTACACTGTTGTTCACAACAGTAACGAGGTTTGTACTTGTATTTTTGCTCTTCCATGTTGACGCTGCGGAGTCCAGTGAAAGAATAAGAGTGTATAGTGTTGAATAGTGAGTTTTATGTACTGTGAAAAGTGGTAGGGGTAATTTCAAGGTCATCCAAATGGAGTTTTAAAAAATTATACCTTACAAGTGTAAGGATTATTAAAATTTAGGAAGTTTGTTTCTCTTTGTTTTCTTCAGACTTTTTCTCTCTCTCCGCCTTAGCCATAGCAACAAGTTCTTCTGTTGATAATGGATGTACTTCAGGAAATTTTAAAATTAATTTAGCTTGATATCCTTCTTTAGTTAATACATCTAAATCTTGGGTCATTTGTTCAACGGTGTTGTAGTCTTTTCCATAAATTTTTCCATCAAGTTGAATCATCATTCTGTACAACATTTTCTTAAATAGGTCTTGTCGTGGTGAGAGCTAAGAAGCGAATGATTATTTATACAAGTATCACATCCTTTTTATTAACTCACATTGATCACGTGATTCTTTAGTTGTAGCTTTGTCTGTCAAAAGTTATTCAACATTGGTAATACTTTTGGAACTTGATGTTATGTTGACCAGTTGGCGATGAAGAAGTTGTAGGTTGTGTAGAAATAAATATTTCATCATCGCAATATTTTGTTTTAGTGAACATCCTTGTATTAGTAGCACTAACATCAACAGTTAAGTGATAACCACCGGTAAGTAAAACTCGCATTTCGTTAGTTAAATCTTCAAGTTGTTCAAAAGTAGTTATGGTGTTGGTATCATAAGATGCACACTTAACCTTTAGGGACATGTTGCAGTTTTATATTCAGGGATTAAGAGCGAGATGTGTACGGTATGAAAGGTAGCAGTAGACTGATGAATTTTGCAAGTACATTTCCCCTTTTATAATTATACAAAATTGGGTCAAGGTCATCCTGTGGAATTTTTAAAAAAAGCAACATATTGTAATGTACAAAGACATTACAATATGTTGCTTTTTTTATTTTTATTTTTTGTTTTGTTTTATATCATATTTATTGAAAAAACAAATACAAAGAAATATTTACAATGTTATGTACAAATTAATCAGTAGTAGGTGTTACATGAATTGTAAGTTCAGTAGAGTTGTTTCCACTGGGTCCATGTGATACCAAATAGAGTGCGCCGGGTTGAATTATACGAAGATCTTCATTTTGAAGTAGTTGTACGAAGCGCTTTGGTAAGAAGATCTGAAATTTTGCTTCATCACCAATTGTATAAGGTGCCTCGCTCAAAGTGCAATTTATAGCATCACCTACTGAAGTTTCCATTTTCTTAATAGTATGAATGATGTAGTGTTTTTCTTCTTTTAGTTCAGAACATTTCTTCGTAGGTAGAATTGATGATTTAGAATGAGCGTTGAACTGATCAACTAAACTTTGAAGTAAGTTCTGTGATGCCATATTGATGTTGTTGTTAATCTTCTTGTTAATAAGAATGTCCGTCGGAGATGTTGTCTCTTCGGAGGTTTGAGTAATACTCATGCTGTGTCATGGTAGCGCTCTCACTTTTATAATCGACACTACCCCCACCACTGACACTACCCCCACCAGTTTGTTGAAGGAAATTATTCAAGCGGTAGGCATTCTTTAAAGCGCATTGCGACCTTCGATGTTTAAAACTTTTTGATGAAATACAAAGTTCGTTGAAGTAGCATTGGAAATCTTTATCAATTATTGCATTAATCACTTCGTTGCTTGTAAATGATTGTATCCAATTTGCTTTTTCCAATCCCCTTGTGTAGATAATTTTAAACTCTTTGCAATAATGATTCATAATGTGCGGCATCATGTTATAATTAATGAAACCTTCATCCCATCTTAAGTTGTGAAAATGTTTGTTCAACCATTTGTTTGTAACTTTCGCTTTAGTTGTTAGTCTATTAAATGGTACTGGAGGTTTGAACAAATAATGATAAACTACTGATGTGTTCATGTCCAAGATTACTAATTCTTTAATAATAAAATTACCATCATTTCCTCGGAAAGCTTGAAATTCAATTATACCTCTTTTAACTTCCATTATATGTGGCGCATTAGAAAACGAAACCCGTTTATTCATGATGAAGTCTTACTAACAACTGACTTAAAAATTGAATGAGCCGATGTTTATAACAGACAGGATTGTTCTTCTTCTTTCACTTCTTGTGCCACTTCATCAATATTAAAATTGGTGTGATAGTTGTTTAATTGTCTCCACATTTCAACTTCTTGAGGTATTCTATTAAAGATTGAAGTATCCACGGGACCGTATAAAATTGGAACAAAAGGTTTTTTGTCCAATGTATCAATTAGATAGTCTTTAATTATTGCACTTGAAAATATTAGTTGTTTCAAATATCTGGTGACGGGACCGGTAGTACAACTTAAAGTATAAAATTCTTCTTTAGTGAAATATAATTTAACATTATGTGTAGTTAAATCTCTGAAGCGAACAATTTGTCCTCCACGATGTTTTACTATATCAACTTCAATATTTGATTCCAATAAACTTAATCTTGTTCTTCTTCCAAATGTGTTGTTACTTAAATAGCACTCCAAAAGATGTAAATGTTTCATGAGAGATTCCCAAGTAATTTCACTGAAAGTAACCATTTTGTTTCCATGATTTAAAATAACAATTGGTGAATAATCCATTGATTTTAAAATTCCAACTGATATACTTTTTGTCATGCATGAAGAAATTGGGTAGATAATCCGAAGAAATACTTCTGTTAAAATATTGGTTGTAATGTTAACTTCAACCTTCTTCCTTTTTACTTCTTTTTCAGCTTTTTCTTCTTCTCTCTTCTTATGTTTGTTGAATTTTAGGAACTCGTCCATTTCTCGTTCAACTTGTTTTTCTATATCTGAACTATTATCATCCATTAGAGGTGTATTTTCTTCTCCGTTAGTAGAATTCATCTTGCGAATGATGTTTCCCATACGACGGTTGAAGATAGAATGAAGTTTCTACTAATTATTTTCTCGCTTTTATATTTTTCGTAAATCCTTGAAATTTATACAATTACATAATTGTTTGTTTTGAACTTGTCTTTCACAAATGAAATTCTAACCTCAAAAATTAAAGCAGATAATTCTAACCTCAAAAATTTGCAGTTGTTGTACAATTCTTCTTAAAGTACATTCTTCACAATTCCGGTCAGCGGTGTGTAAGTAACTATTTTATCATGTAGAATTAGACAGTATGCCGAAGTTCCATCCGCTACTGGTTCTTCAAATTCCATTTCAATTTTTATATCTACACTTGATGATTTTACCGATTCATTTTGTTTTGAACAATCGATTACAATTATTGGAGCCTTGGAATAATACTGGTCAGGTGATAATAGTGGTGTATTAGTCTTTCCATAATATGACGATTGAAATCTTGCATACATATCGTATAAAATAGAAAAACGTTTTTTGCTGAACATGACATTCAAATTGTCATAGGGAAAGAATTGAGAGTTTAGGAAAACTTTACAATTCTTTATTTTACAGTGATCAAATTGACCAGCATTTGCAGTAATAACATCTTTTCGCTTAGTTTGAAAACCGAGTATTATGTACCTTGCTCGTTCCAAGTAAGTTGATGTCTTGACGGTCCATGTTTGTCGTTCTGTCTGAGGTAGTGTAGGGTATTCATGAAATTCCCAACTTCGGAATGGCATCACAATATCACGGTCAGATTTCAACTTTCTCAATAATAGGATTCTATGTTCATCAGCCAATCTTACATGAGGTACTCTCCAAACAACTTTATCCAACTGTAGTTGCCATTCCAGTTTATCTTCCGTAGTTGCAGGGTCTGCAAGTATCAAGTCCTTATTAGTTGAAGATCTGAGTAATACTAATTCTTGTTTGACATTTATTATTACCCGTTTGTAATCTTCAGCGAATCCCAAAAGCAATCGTAAAGGTACATGAAAATCAAAGTGACCGTTGGAAGCTGGTGTTATAGTGTCTTTATCGGGGGCAACCCATCCGGCGGTGACTATTGAATTCTTCTCATGCGGTGTTAATGATGTTAATCCTTTCAATGTCGTTGTTAAACCAACCTTTTTTGTTGAATCAACCGTCACCCCTGATATTTCATATCTTATTTCATCAAAAAGATATGCCATCGGGTTATTTATAAAAGGAACTGTTGAAGCAGTTTTTCCATCCAATTTTAATACCCGTCCTTCAATGTACAAGTAACTTTCACACGGTAAAGTGTAAATATCTTGTTGTTGAATGGGGATCCTTATTTCATCGTTATTGTTTAATTTTGATGAAGTGTAAGGGTTGTGCGTGTGATATTCCTTCTCCCATAGTGTTTCGTCGAACGTTGGTCCTTGAGATATATCCAGGATATCCATCGCTGTTAAGTTTCAATCCAATCTTCTGTAGAAAACGAATGTTTTCCGATGTTAACTCTTCCAATGTCGAGGAGCTACTGAGCTCCCGACTCTTCCGTTGCGGTTTAAATGATAATCCCATGTTGACTTTTATGTTGCTGCTCTGATGTGTATCCGTATAGTAATTGTTTCTCCTCTAAAGTCAACACTATGACCGTCTTGATCCAATATGTTCAGTACGATGTCTGAAATGAAACTGGTGTTTAACGGTAGGTATATCAAGTTTTGTGGCTTCTCAACAATTTTAAAACCGGGAGCCACTGTTGGATAAAATGTATGTAAAATATGTTGATTAACTCCATCTCTATACGATCCGTGTATAATGTTGCACGTGACATCAATACTATTTACTTTCAATATTGTTACAGTTGAATCACCTGAATGAGTAGTTCCAGGAGTTAAGATTTTTTTTTTTGTATCTGTAAATCCAAGTAAACTGCCAATCGACTGTTCCAAGCTGACATCAATATAATATTTTGAAGTTATTTCTGCTTTTAAAGTATTATTGTTTCCTTTAACGGTGATATTGTCTTCTCCGAGTTGTTTCTGTAATAATTGGTTTATATCATCAATTTCATAAGCTCCAGTAGGAAATGTAATTATTTTCAATTCTGAGTATTTTCCTGCAGCATCCTTAGTTTCATAATAATGTAGTAAATTGTTTTTTCCTTCTGTAACATTAGGAATTGAATTGTAGGTAGTCAAATCAAGTAATGCCGCTTCCCATAATCTTTCCTTGGATAGACGCAATGCTGGGAACAGCGTACTTTTCAATGTGGATGAATTTCCACTCAGTGACACTGTATACGATGACATCTTAAAGCTGACTGACACTCTTCGCTAGAAACTCCAAACATAAATGCCCACATATTTCAGTATTGTTAGGTTGTTCTCTTTTGTAATTGTAAAAAATGTTTTTGGAGTTTCGAAAATAATGTTGCAGTTCTTTTGGCGGTGGTAGATTGCCAAAACTGTCAAAGTAGTAAATGGTTTGTCCGAGTTTTTTATAGCATACCCAATGAGTGCCTGGACCATAGGTGGAATCCAAATTTACTATTCCAGTTTCATTTTTCCATATTTTAGTTGGTAATGCATCTTTCATAAAAACTCCTCGAAAGAATGGTATTTTCAAACAATTTACATAATCATTTAACTGATGATTTGTTAAGGCTTTATTTGGAATTATCAATTGATTCTTCTTATTTAGTACACACGGTATGGTCTTAGGTATAAACCTGCTCCGTTTTTTACCATTTGCCAAACAGAAGTCTTCTTTACACTTGCCTTATGAGTTCTACGACGTCCTTTTTTAATGTTTCCACCTCTTTTGGGAGCGCCTCTCTTTGCAGGTTTTCCTCTGCGACGTCTTCCACCACCTAACTTTGCTTTTGTCTTCATGGCTGTAGTTACTGCCCAAGCTGCTGCTTTTTCTGCAATATTTGCGTCACTTGATTTTACTCTTTGCCAAGCTTTTTCCGCTAGAATTTTATCTGCTATTGATCTATTTGTTGAATCTTTATACTTTGAATATGCTATATCGTGTTCTTTGCAAGCTTGATCTAATTTATTAATTCCAGGATCTCCTCTTGCTAAACGTTTTGCCAACTTAGTTCCAGGTCCACAATATTGATAACCTCCGGGCAGATGTAATTCGTATGGTAAAGCGTCTATCGCTCGATTCACAACAGCACCAATTGGAATCCGTCTGAGCAGGGATAATGCAGCTGATGTTAAACCACGTCCTCTCTTGCCGCTGTCTTGACGACGACTGAGCGATACGGTCTTCATTATGCTGTTTTATGTAACCAACGTCTTCACTCTATGAAATACTTTATGATAATGAATCCTTTTTTTGTGTATTCCATACTTAAATATTCATAAGTTTTACTAGTATCTATCAATGATTTCATCTTTAATCCATTGGTTTCTCTGAGAATCTTCGATTTTATTGTGTTTCATCGATGCATTAATCAAATGATTATGCATATCAATAACTACATTACCTACAAGATTCATTACATACTCTACATTAGTAGCATCTTTGTTACGTGTAGGATTATCAAGATTTGTGATACGTTTACTATTACATGTATACACAGATGGATCGTTATTAGAGGTTGCTATAACTTGATTAATAGTAGCAACATCATTCGGAGCTATTCCTGCTGATATGTTAGATATTCTTTTATTTTTTCCATCATATACGTTATTTATTTTATCTCTAACTATAGTTTGTTTTACAACAACACAATCCTGATCATCTTTACCAGATTTAACTTCGGTTAATCGTCTGCCTCCACATATAAAGTTAACACCAGTAGCTGATAGTTGTGGCACTTGTGTTAAAATAACAGCATCATGTTCTTCCGTGCCTAAACTTATATTTGACAATCTTTTATTTTTTCCATCCCACTTGTTATTTTGTAGTTGTAGTAAGGTAAACTTTTCACTTCCTTGCACAAACTCATCACCTTTCTTTGACACCACCTGATTTTGTTTAACAAAAGCGGATGTTCCTTTCTTCAAGCTTTCATTCATTTGTCTCACAGTAGCAGCATCCGATGGAGTTGAACCATCTTTCAGATTGGACAACACTTTTCCATGACAATCAATAACAGCACCATTATATAAAATACAATTATCTTTAATGTATTTAATATTAACACCATCACTTTCTTCTTTAGGATATCCAATATCGTTTATAGTATATTTATAGAAGGAAAATCCATCTTTTTTCTTTTCTGGTATTACAGAATGCAAATAACGCTTATTGATTGTATCTGTATCCTCGGTTGGATCTGCAACATTAGTTATTTTATAATTTAAAGCATTGTACTTTTTTCCACTTTTAGTCTTTTCCAACAGTAAAGCGTATTCCATCGCAGATAGAAAATAACCTTTATTAACAACATCTCCATTGTTGACTGGTTTTGCAACATTAATAACCCTGTGAGATTTTGCATCATACAGTTGGTTGTTGTCGAGTTTTAAACTTGTAGATGTTTCCTCCTTTACTGTTTTTAAATTTGTTGCATCTCCATCTTCTTCTGGATCCTTAACAAACTTTAAACGTTTATTATTTATGTTATAGTCACCTTCGGGTGTTTGCGGTAATCCACTTCTTTTTCTGTTTTCTCCAACTTGCACTCCTAACGCGGAGTATCGTCCGAACTTGTCGACGCTCATGTTAGAACTGACACATTATACGCCTGCAACTCTTATATATCCGCGGACAATTATACGATTATGCCGCGATTCCTGAGTTCGTCAATCAGAGCTACCCATTCATTATTTAAACCTGTATGACCGGCTTCCATGGCTTCATGCAATAGTCTCATTCTATCAACCAATTTATTGATGTCGTTGTAGTAAATCACATTCGTATTGTATAGATTTTTCATCAATCCTTTGCCAGATGTTGAAGTATCTCCTTTACTCTTTTTACCATGTTGTTCAAGAAGTGATAAATCCATAAGTGATAAAGATTTTCTTTTCAGTGGTTGTCTCACCGCTGGTGCAGTACGTAATGTTGGCAATTTTCGTGGAGGAAACAACTTTTTTATAACGATGTTATATTTTGTTGCACGTGAACGATTAATCATTGCATCCTTTGAGTAGTTTCTTTTATGAGCGTTAGTATTTTGTAGAATCTCCTTAAAAACACTTAAATCTTTGGATGAATATCTTAGTGGTATGTTTTTAAAAATTAATTCATATAATCCTTTTGTTCCTTTATATCTATGCTCACCAATAATGATGTAATCGTCTTGTGTTATTTCAAGCTTTGAATCGCCGATCTTCAATTCATTCCCATCAATTCTTGCTCCGTATACGTGTGATCTACTCAAATTTGGGTTTGATTTCATGTCATGTAGCATTTTCATTATATATTTTCTTCCAAGAGGTCCATGTTGTAATATATCGCTACTCAATTGAGTTAAATTTGGAATAGATTGTTCAGCTTCAGGTATTGGCTGTTCTTCTTCCTTTTCAACAATTGGTTCTTCTTCTTCTTTTGTTTCTTCTTGCTCACTAGCACTTGTATATGAATCATCATCTTCTTCTTTTTTTAATGCTTGTACTTCTTGTTTAGAAACTGGTAGTAAAACATCTCCTTCATAACGAGGTTTACCAATAGTTTCTGATATCTGTTTTAAAGGTTCCGTAATAGGTTTAAATGTAGTCTCTAGAAATTCTTCTCTTTCACTTAAACCCATCCTCAATGCACGATTCTTCATCCTAATAGAATCACTGAGTGATTTTATTTCTTTTAATAGTTTTTCTTGATTCACCATGTTTACACTGTGAAGTTCAACGTGTAACTAGATGTAGCATCGGTAGTTCAACGCATAAATACAAATTTATCCAACCCTATACGATATCTACCATTTTTAATATCTTCTTCCTTCATAATAACGAGAAAGCTATATTTCTCATTCCATGCTTTGCCACACATCTCTTTAAATTTTTCAAATGGCATATCCGCATTTACATGATCATTATATATATGCTTTAAATTTGTTTCATCTTGCTTGAAGATGATCAACATATTTGCATTGTCTCTTATAAGTTGTTTTGGAATTTTACTGTATGTTTGACCAATGTAAATGCTATCAATATTATGATGTCTTCCCATAGCAAAATAATTCCTTATTGTGTCATGATTTTCACAAGAAACATCGTCAAATATAAAAATAGAAAATGGTTTTGCTTCATTTGGTTGCATAATTGTTTCACTGGCATTAAACTTGTAAAAATTTACTTCAGGTACACTTGCAAGTACTTTATCCAATAACTGATATTTTGGTTGTTGCAATGATTTTGAAAAAATGTATATATTGTTAAAACGCAATCCTTTAGGATTAGTTATAAGGTTAAAAACAACATTAGTTTTTCCACAATTTGAAGGACCAGTTATTAGACATCTTATCGTATTTGGTAGTAATTCACCATGTTTTCCATGATTTAACTTATCATTGTCAACTGTCAATTCATCAATGTTATTGATATTAAATCGATCTTTTTGTTGTACAATCTCCATCTTGTATAAAGGTTAAACACACAATGAGCTATTAAACAACTATACTAAGTCTTTTGAAGGAATCCAAGAGTCTTCACTTTTATCAAACCCTAACCACCGGACTTTAACCATATCCTTTTTCCTTTGTAAAATCTTCTCGACAAGATATACATCACCGACTGTTGATTTCAACAATTCATGTCCGTAAAATCCACCTTGAAGTAATTCACCCTTGTTATCCTTTAATAAATAGGTTTCAGGTATAGTTGGTTGCACTTTATAAATTGTAAATACTTCATTAGTCCAATTTGGTAGATATCTTTTACTAAATACACTTTTGTATTTGCTTATACGAACTTTATCGTTGACCTTGAACTTCTTTGGTTGCAATTTTTCCAATTTTGGTGTTGTATTATTTTTAATGCGTTGTAATACAATTTTGGCATTAGCACTATTTACCTGGATAGGTTTCATTCCAATGGTACGATGATATTTGTTGTTATACTGTTTTATAAGTTGTGGTAATATGTCATACCACACGTATGATCCTCTTTTTGAAAATTGTTTATACATCGCACCTTTTAATGTTCTATTGAATCTTTCAATTATTGAAGCTTTAACTTCAGAATTTGTAGAATAATGATTTATTTGATGTTTCTTCATCAAAGCTGCAAAGTCTTTATTAAAATATTCTTTTCCATCATCGGTCTGTAGATGTTTAATTTTAAATTTATTTCTTTGTATTGTGGTTTCCATAGCTTTTGTAACACTTTTACCATTCTTATCCTTCAATGGTAAAGCGTCGGCTATTTTAGTAAAACAGTCTATAATTGTTAAAATATATTTAAATCCTTTATTTAATTTACTGTGCGGTATCATTTCAATGAGATCAGCTTGATAAAGATCATTCATTCCTTTAATGATTGTACTTCTTCTTGGAAATCTTCTTCTTGCTGGTTTATGTAGTTCATTTACAATCTTGTCCTTCACACTTTCCATCTTCAGATGTTGCTTGTACACCGCATGTAAAAATACTGATCCATAAAATAGTTTATTCTCATTTATATAGTTTGAATATAGGTCAAGGCCATTTCATATTAGTGTAAAAAAGAGGGAACATGGCATTGGGCTTGCCATGTCCCCTCTTCTTTACGGAAAGGAAAAAGGAAGAAGGTAGAGGACGAAGAATAGGTTTACTGGTCGATAGGGTTTAGAGAGTAGTGGCCGAATGGTAAAGTATTAATTTTATCTTCTAAAATATGGCGCTTGTCATCTTTGTAGCTTAATGCCCACTTTGTTTGTTTGACACTAAAAAGTTGATGATTATAACTTCTAATAGTGTTGAACGTTGCAGTTGTTTCAACATTTTCAAACAAACATCTTTTATAATGTTCAAACTGTACGTTCTTTTTCAGGAAAGAAGTTTTTATTCCTTTGGCCTTCTTCGTGACTTGATGTTCGTTCCTCTCGTTTATGTACAGTTGAAATGAATACAGTTTGGACATTAATGCTACAATTTCCATCATCGGCACACCATTTGTTTCATCTTTAAATTTTCCCAATACTTTCTTATTTCTGTCATAGTCGTAATTTGGATGATCCTTAGGATAATCGGAAAAGTCGAAATCATCTTTATATATAAAGGTGCGTAGATCTTCATACATGTCATTTGTTTTAATCCAGTAAATTAGTGCATCCGTGTCCATATATGCAATACCAATGTTCTCTCTTCCATAATAGTTAACCATCTTCTTATAATGAAACTCGTACATATGTGTTTTTGAAATATCCAAGATTGACATTCCAAGATACAAAGGACGATCCATTGTAACTGACTTCTTGTTCATGGAAATAACAACTAGATTTTCATTAATAATTATAGATGAACCAAAGTTTGGTTGTTGCACCAATTTCTGTAATTTTACTGGATCAGTTACCAATTTGATATCCTTATGTTTCCTTTTGTTTTCCAAAGTCTTGCCAAATATTGCGTTATTCATTAATTTGAAAAAATCTTTTTGAAAACTTGATGTAGCGGTGGCTCTTCTTTTTGTGTTGTTGTCGATGTAAGGTTTTAACCAACAAGATTGAGAAAATTGTAGTACTCGATTAATTTTTGTAATTCTCAATCCTAAGTCTAAAGCTTGTTGTATCATCCAGTAGTGTCCAACATATCGAGACTTGTCGGTTAAAGTCATCATTAATTTTGGCCATCTTCCAGTAGGGGAAATTTCAGTCTTCGGAAGAAGTGGTAAATCATAATGTTGATCATGAAGATGTTCAGGATATTCAAAATTAACATCAAAAATGTAACCAGTTTCACCATGCTTCGGTATATCCATTATGTTTCCAATCGATTCTGGATCTATCCATTTAAAATTATCATATGGAAGGGGATTCGACATTGCCCATCCGTATAAGTTATTTGCATCGAAATAACCTAGGAATGTTGTTGGTTTTGATGCATCATAATCGGGCAGATACTTGTTGTTCGCCTTGAAATGTCGTGTAACGCTTTGCGTCAATCCCCCTCGAACTCCTGACTCTAACATCATAACCATATCTATATCAGTAAGAAGTTGTATTTTACAATTTGTTTCTTTCAACATAGCTTGCCATGCTAATCCAGGTGAAGTGTACGAATGAAGAGGGTCCAATCCATATGCCGCAAAACATGTATTTCTAAATTCTTCCATTATATCACATAGTAAAGTTACATCCAATTTAACATAAAAATCTGAATATTCTCCCAATGTTCTAAATCCTAAATCGTTCCATACTTTACATGCATGATCATAGTCCTCTTGAGATATGTCCATGTCATAAAGTTTACTTTTGAATTCTTCTTTAGCCGGAAGTGATGTTTCATTAAATCTTTCTAAACTGTCTATGTAATCATATGGAAACACACCTTTCCGAAGTACCAAATCCAGTTTGTCGTTATTTACAATCTTCTTTGTTTCGATGAAATCTTGTTTCCTTAAATTTTCTGAAAGTTTGGATAAACTCGACGGCATAAATCTGTAGGAGTCCAAGAATCTTAGTTTCATGTTTCCAACTTCTTTGGAAAAACTTATGAACTTCTCTGAAGTTTCAGCTAACACATCGATTTTACCGTCGTCTCTTCCTAGTTCAGGTATTATAAAATGAGCATCGTACCCACTGAGGTTATGCAGAACCACAGGAATAAATAGTGGTAAACGATAGCTCAAGTTGCATTTATTACAAGCAGCACCCCTGTAATAACCTGTGAGGTGATCGTGATCTTTAACTTTATAATTCTCAATAGTAAAATCATTTTTGCATAAGAAACATCGAGTTGCATTTTCATGTTGAATTTCTTCTTCTTCCTCCATCGGTTTCATTGGTACAATATTTGTATATAATCTTTGTGCATTTCCAGCTATTGAATATAAGTGATCAAGAAATATTTTTTCTACATTTTCACCACGATATACTAGAGGTTCTGAAGTTAATCCATATCTGTTTAAATGTTCTTCTGATAATGTTGATTTAACCATTAAACAAAAACTATTTGGTTTGTGCATTTGATATTTGACACTTTTTCTAGCTTCACAATTTTCATCTTCTATAGGAATTAGTGTTGATTCAAAGTCCGCATATACAACTATAGGGATACGGTATTGATGATGAACCTTTTGAAATGTAACAAATGCTCTGTTTTCCGAAGGTAAATTAATCTTTGCTTCATAATTATTGTTACATAGCCTTTTGTGCTCTTGTAACCATTCTCTTCCTTGTCTTCCTTCTCGTTGAAAATTAAAACATCTCTTGCAAATTATCTTTCTGTGTCGAGCTTTAGAAAGCTGCTTGTTAACAAGAGAGTCGAATTTCTTAATGTACACATAGTGAGACACATCTCCTCGCGTTAGTAGTAGTTCTTTTACAACACGTAAAGGATACACTTTGTTTGAACTATCTAATGCAAAAACATTGATAGATGTACCAGGATTTTTCTTCTCAAATTTTGATATATCTTTCAGTGATACAGGGTAAGTAATTCCTTGAAAATTGTACCTATGTCTTTGATTTTCATAGTGTTGGTTAGGTTTATCGAAATGATTTGGTACAAACTTAGATGTCATCGCATATCTAAAACATTCATTATCTTGATTTTTCACATTAATACATGATCTTGTATCCTTAATTCTTTTGGGCAAAGGAATGTAACTAGATCCCATTAGTCCATATCCATGTTTATGAACTCTTATATCTAATACTTCAATACTTGTAAGACTCCATCCGGATCCTCTTCCTTCGTGTTCCTGAATTTTTGTTAATATTTCTTCTATACAGTTTTCTACTATTGAATCAATGTTTGAACTTTCCATAATGGTTCGGTTTTTTGTTATGAATCCTCTTGGTGATAATTCTTCTTGTACATTTATAAACATAGCTTCTAGTAGTAAACCAAATTTAAGAAAGTTCAATCTTTTCAATTCTTCTTTTAAAGTTTTACTGATGATTGGTTTTGCTTCTCTAATAAATTCTTCTAGCTTCAAGTTTTCATTTTGAATCTTATGATGCATTACTACTTTACCGGGTAATGCAAATACTTGTAGATTCGGTAAAGTAGTTGAAGATGTTGCAGTTATTTCATCTTGTTCTTCTTGTTCTTCTTGTTCTTCTTGTTCTTCTTGTTCTTCTTGTTCTTCTTGTTGTTCTTGTTGTTCTTGTTCTTGTTGTTCTTGTTGTTCTTGTTCTTGTTTTTCTTCTGGGTTGTTGTGAATTAGTTCTTTATGACAGTCTAATAGAATTTCATCGTGAAACGATTCCGAACATTTATCGCAACAATACATGTTGAGATGTTTACTCTTCGAAATTTCACCAAGAAATGAAATGGGCTCTCATGTTCCTCCTTTTATAACGGTTCCCCCACCACTATTTCATCTTCTTCACTATCCAAGGAAATCAAACATTTTGAACAAAAATATTAACCTTCCACAAACTAATTGTTCATTCGTGTTCTTTATTCCCATTGGAGTTTTAGTATATACTTCTTTATATTCAAGCTTTAACGAACTTTCCCCCACCCAACTAATTGTAGTTACTTTTAGGTGAAAATGGCTACAGCACAGACACTTGGTTAAACTAAATTTGTGCATAAATTAACTAAAGTTAAACTAAAAATTCGCATAAATTAAAAGTTAGTTCAAAACTAAAATTCGACAGTATTAAAAAAAAAACTCTTACAGTTGAACAAAAATAAACGTTAGTTCAAAACTGAAATTCAACAGTGTTAACCAAATTCTAACAGTCGAACAAATAGGTCAAGGTAATCCAATTTAACGCGAGAACGAGGAATAGAGCACTAAGTGGCATGTTAGTCCATTACCACAAAGTGATCTATTCCTCGCTCTCTATTCTACATCTACTTTTTTGGGTTTACTTATTTATATTAAAATGTTCAAATTTTACTATGTAGAATGTCCATTCTTGCTCTTCAACTCTTCGATTGTTTTTAGCAAATATTCGTTAGTTTTCACCAAAGTCTTCATTTTGCTACATCCAATTTCAATGGAAGGAATTATAAGTTGTAATTTTATAAGTTCAATCTTTTCTTTCTTGCGAATTTCTCTCTTTATTATGTTGTTCCTTATTTTTGCTGAAGATTTAAACTCCATGTTGTTTCTGCTAAAGCCACAATAATAAAAGTCTCTTCAAACAACCTGCATTTATACACATTCCCCCACCATTTTATAATCCCCACTCCTTTCCCCCTTCTTTATAGGATTTGAAAGGGATAAGGTGTAGGGTGGGGGAAGGGTAATTTTGTTATTACACTAGTTGTGCAAGAAAATAGCCGCCAGTGTCCACACCTTGTTCATAGCACTCCATCATAGATTGTGCCCACTGCAACATGCGGTCTCTGTCATTTGGTGTGACAAGGAAAGAATGACTATCACCATACAATATAAAAGAGTCAATTCGTACATAACATCCTGAGTCCAACCATTTATTAGCTTCAGCCATAAACTTTTCTATTGTATCAAATGGAAATTGTGGATCAATTGCTATGACTTTACGTTCTTCACTAAGTTCAACAGTATAATCATCATCGTCCTCATCATCTTCACTTTCACTGTCATTACTTAAAGTGTCTTCAGATTCTTCAAAAACATCAGAAATTTCGGAAAAATTGAAATTTTCATTCAGATGAGGAGGCATTTTGAAGCAAGAAATATTGTAAACAGCAGAGACGAAACGACAAGAGCGGCGTGTAGAAGAAAAATGAAGGGGTGACCAACGCTCGCTCCCCTTTTATAATAGTATGCAAATGAGGGGTAGGAGCTGACCGTGACCAGTCATCGACCCAAAGGAGTGGGGGGAAGTACTTTTCTTACTACTTGGATGGAAGTAGGTTAGTAGGTCACGAGACTTAGAGTGTTAAAAAATAATGGGGAGAAACACAACGCTATAACGCATTGTGTTTCTCCCCCATTATTTTTTTAGCAACAATTTGGAAAAAACTAAGTGAATTTACTGTTTACGCCCCCACCTTGTAATACGATCCTTTTTATCCCTGAGGAGAAAGTCTTGAGAATCTAAAGTGTTAAATCTCTTCTCTTTACACAAATTCTCACAAACTCTAATTTTATATTTTAAGCCGTTACATTTTGCCAAAATGTGTTGGTGGTCAACAACACTTAGAAAAAAATATTTCAAACCTTTCTTAAGCCTCTCTCCTCTGACGGATATTATTTTAGGATCGTCTTCAACGGTGGGGATTTCTGTCAGTTGTGGTTCAGAAATATGTTTCATGATATGTACACGGCAAAAACTTTCATTTTTAACACATTTCCTCCCACAAGCTGATCCTTTCTTAATTCCCCTAGTGAGCACTTCAGGGCAAGTAGTGGGACGGCTAAATGCCCTACGACGCTCTTCTTGTAATAATTGAAATTGCTCTGAAGGAGCAGGCTTAGGAGCAGGTTTGGGAGTAGGCTTAGTGGATTTAGTTTTATGATAGGTGTGGTCTTCAGGCATAGTAAGTGGTGGGGTAGGAGGCAATGGTGACAGTGGAATGATAGGTGTACTAAGACTATGAAGCAAAGTTTCAAATGAAGGGGTATTAAGACGGGGAGCTGGCTTCTGTGGAGGCGGCATGATGGTTGATGGCGGTGTGGAGTCGTTTGAAAGCGAAGTAGAAGGCGAAGGCGGTGAAAAAATGCTTCGAAGTTTAGAAGTCTTGATAGGCGGAAGAATAGTGCCAGAAGTTGAAGGTTGGGATCCAAGTTGCTTCTTGTACCAGTCAGGAGGATTTTTCAGACGAAGAGTTTTCTTTGGTGCAGTAACAGCCGTAGTAGAAGTTGAAGTAGAAGTTAAAGTAGAAGTTGTAGTTGGCAGAGATGACATGGTTGTGGCTCCAAGTTCGCAGCGTAACGTCTGGAATCAGAATGAAATGTTAGCCGCAGTCGGTGCGTCTTTTATAACAATATGCAAATGAGAGGGGTAGCAGCTGGCCAAGACTGATTATTGACCTGGGAGGTGGGGGAAAAGGGAAAAGAGAAGGTATTTATTTAAAATAATTCGCATAACTTTTGACTAAAATAAGATAACCAAATTCTTCTTTTACCAAAATGTTTGTCTTACATAGACCTTTTCAATGATGTATCGCTTGTCCAAATCCGTCAATCCGTTATCAAGCTATAGCCATTTTAATTTTTCAGGTCATGACCGGTCGTTCACCCGGAGTAGTGGGGGAAGGAGTGGGGGAAGGAGTGGGGGAAGGAGTGGGGGTAGGAGTAGGGGAAGGGGGGGGGGGAATCGACTTCCATTTTTTCGGGGGGGGGGGAGGGGGGAGGGGGGGGGGGAATCGACTCCATTTTTTCGGGGGGGGGGGTCATTGACCCTTCCAAAAGTGGGTCAAGGTCATTCAAGATTTATAATGATCCAAGGTGATGGGAACAGTAATACTGTTCCCACCACCCTGTTTGCCTAACGGTTCCCACTCCCAACCCACTAGTTACGTTCTGCAAGGGACATCGACGCAATTTTGTTTGGACCGTCCGGGTCTACCGTAACGGTCCGGTCCGGGTCTACCGTAACCATGAATTCCAAGGGAAACTGGAACACCTAATGCAGAAACGCAACTCTAACCCCACCCAAACTAATCCCACCCATTATATTCCTAAACAAAAATGCAAAAACCTAGTCCGCATTTTACGGATGTCCCACCCCTTCTAAGTGAAGTTCAACTGAACTTCTGAATTTACAGTTAATCTACCCCCTAACATCTAGCTGAAAGGCAAAACAACGACATAAATTATTAATATCAACACTTAAAACTAACAACACATCATTATTAAAAAACCAAATAATTCAACACAACCAAATACCTTCATTATTCTTAAAATTAATACACCTTAATGCTAAACACCTCTTAAATTAATACACCTTAATGCTAAACCCAACTTATAACTAACATCGCAATGCGCAAATTATTTCTTAAATTAAATACAACTTAAAACTAAACACACACACACACATACCACATTGCATTAAAAAACGCAACGTAGTAGAAGAAGTTCAAATATATATAGGCCTACTATATATTTGAAACCTCTTGCTGAGTCGCCAACAACCTTTCGCTATGAAAGTTTGTTGACGACTGACGCTAAGATCAGGCTCGTATTGCTCCTCGGATTCTCGAGTAGTGGGGGAAGTTGTTTCACTCCAGTACAGTGTTCAATCCAGTCCAGTTCGCAGCAGTGTAAAAGGAAGGCGAAGGAGTGGGGAGCAGCATATGCACAGCAACGCAAAACCAAGGTTTGAGGTTAGAATTATCCATGTGCAGTAGCGCTAAAGTGAGTAATACAGGACTAGGCGCATGCGCAATAGCATAGTCACTATTCCGATCCGGAGAACTCGTTGCATGCGCAGCAGGTTTGAGGTTAGAATTATCCATGGCAGCTGCCATATTTAGTCTGGTTTCACCACATAAAGTCAACAACCGGTAGTGACCGGCCATTGAACTGGAGGAGTGGGGGAAGGAGTGGGGGAAGGGGGGGGGGGGCTCCATTTTTTCGGGGGGGGGTGGGGGGGGGGGGAGGGGGGGGGGGTGGGGGCTCCATTTTTTCGGGGGGGGGGGGGAGGGGGGGGGGGGGAGGGAGGGGGGGGGGGGTCATTGACCTTTCCGGTCGGTCATTGACCCCAAGGAGTAGGGATAGACACAGAACCCTACTTCTCTTACTACTCAGGTGAAAGTCGGTCAACCAGTCATTTGCTTGCCATCTGCCGCCATCTGGCTGGAGTTATTGCCTCTATAAAGGTGGGTAGTTTATCGCGCTACAAACATTCATTGCCTCGCATCCGCTCGGTCATCATCTCTCGTTAGTTTTATGTTATGACTACTTCACTTACTAGGTTTGAGGTTAGAATTATCCATGGAATAGCCTTCGTAAATTCTAACCTATAAAATTACTACTCTGGCTTTCTGTTTCAATTTCTTTTACACTTCATTTTATATCTCAGTCTTATTTTAACTTCTGAACTTAACACATCGGTTATGATGACTGCACAATGTTTAAAATTAAAGCTTTTGCGAACACAACACATATTACGAAGTACTTCTAAACCTTCAATTTCAAAGTGTAGAACTAATTTAAATAGAGTTAGGAAGAAGTACAGTTTTAACCCATTATACTCAAAGACTTCGCAGGTTAATGTTGATGATAATGTTATTTACAACATTTTGCATTCTATGTTACAATTCAACAACTTTGAACTTGTTACACCTATCGACTGTGTTCAACAAGTTTTTTTATTTTACCCCCACTATTCCTTATATAAGTGCTCTAACCACAATTCCTACTTCATCCTTCTCTATTCTGTTCAGCTGAGCTAATATTTGAGGTTAGACTTATCCATGGCGGCCGCCATGTCTGGTTCAGTTTTTACCACATAGAGTCGGCGACCGGTTATTGGTCTAAAGGAGTGGGGGAAGGGGTGGTGGGGGGAAGGTTGCCGTTTTATAAGCCCCTCTCCCTAGGCGGCGCTTCTCATTCGATCGCCAACTTTCAAACGATAAACACCTCTCCCATGGCACGAATCAATTATCCCGCTATCACCAACTACTTCAACTTAAAACTATTTCTGGTGATAGTTGGATAGAATTTTTTAAAACTTACTCTGGATGACCTTGACATATTTTCCGCATCTCAGTTATAAGTTTGAATTTCAATTTTCAACTAACTCTTAATTTTTCTTCAACTGTTAGAGTTTCGTTAACACCGACGAATTTCAATTTTGAACTAACTTTTAATTTTAATTTTATGCGCAAATTCACTTCACCCTAACGCCAACACTATCGCCATCTCCACCCCAACCTATATGGCATAAAATATAACTACAGCATCTCATATATACCCTCTAACCCCCACCGGAAGCTATGTGACATGGCAGCTGGCGCCAGCTGCCGCGGCACGTGGCTCCCTGGGCACGTGGCCGGTTTTAAAAGTGACCAAAACACACTACTGTCTAAACTTCCTGTAAAACACTATTTTTCCTGGTATTTATTATTATAGCGGCTTGCGCAGCGTCGGATCCCGGGAAAGCTCGGAACACGCAGGAGACCGACGCCAAAGAAGTAATTCGTTTAATCCACTTGGGACCATCAAAGTTCAAATGTTACCCTTATAGAGATTTTTTGTACCTATTACACTAAATTGAACAAAAATCAGCTGATTTATTGTAGATATAAATAAAATATGGCACATCTTTAACCTATATGGTTCAACAAATTTACACCAAAATGCAGCTTTCTTTGGCCTGGCGCGTGTACGAAGAAAACGAATTCGTTTTAAAAAGGAAAAAACGAGTGAGCGAAAGTTTATCTGAGAAATTAAAATAACGCTTAAACTTTTTACTGAGCATAAGCTCGGTCCTCCTGCTACTATTATTAAATTTTGCTTTCTGTAATAATGGTAATATTGTCATGTCCTTTTATAATTGTGAGAATTATGATTTCACTAACTATGTTAATATTGTATATAGTCCGGCAAACCCAGGCTTCGATAACCTGGAATTCTGGATAACTCGGAAAGCCTTTCAGAGCAGTAAAGTGCACTGGATATCAAAGTGCTAAGCAACATGGCATCGGCCCGAGCGCAATGTAGTGCTTTTAGGTTTGTTTTAACAGATGAGGTTTAAATTTTTAGTTTTTGTATTGTGCATATAATATGCAATTAGGCTCTAAATAAATGTTTTTAGGAATAACCTAAACTAAACCTATATGCTCATTCCTTTTCTTATGTTTTGTCTTTTTCCGATAATCCGGAATTCTCACAAACCCGGACACAATTCGATTCACACTAGTTTTTGGACCATTTTTTATTAAACAAATGGTTTTTCTTAATGGGTTCGTTGAGAGGTAAAGGAACCCTATTTTATTATTTTATTTCTTTAATCGATTGACTCACACATTGTAAATAAATTAATGAAGATTAATAATTATGATATACATTTAAATTTATACAAAAAATTAGTTGTAGCCTAACTATTAGGTTTAATATTGTTCTGATAGAATATTTGATCCGCAGTCTAGCGACTACGGAGTCATATAAAGACAGAGAGTGTAAATTATAATTATAAAGAGGGTTTGAGTTTATTATATTTGTTACCATATTTAATTTGAAGGAACAATAAAAGATAGAAATCCACATTTCATAATTCAACCATAGCTAGCTTAAACTATTCGCATTTTTTCAAATCTTGGTAGATTTTTCATTAAGCTTTTTGGTAGTTATGGAAAACTTGAGAGTTCAAACTTCCTCAGAGTATACCGGGTGTCCCAGACCACCAGTACACCCCTTTTTAAACCTACAAAATTAGTTTTTCACAAAAACAAATTGTGCCATTATAGGTAAACCGGCTGAGCTCTATCCATTGATGATAATTTCAATGTACAGGGTGTACCAGAAGTAACCTACTCAGACCGGAAGTCATTAATTTTAAATACGAACAACTACTTTTTATGGCATTTTTGGATTCTAAACATAATTTTAAGGCTACTTTGCAACTTAATGTGTATCCCTAATCATAACGGTTTGCGAGATAATGCAGGTAGAAGTTTGATTTATTCCCATAAGAATAACATGGAGCAAACCGTCATACCCTTTAACACTGAAGATTTTACCTTTAACATAACTGTCCAAGCATAAAAATATCTTATAACCTCATTTTAGATAGTATTTCACTAAAAGATACCAATTTACAGGTAATTAGTTTTAGTTTTTTACACATTTTAAATAATTTACACCATATTGACAAATTTATGGAAAAAAACAATAATTTATGACAAAACTAATAATTTATGATGCTAAAGTGTTTAAAAGAAGACGCTAAGGAATTTTTATGCTAGGCCTTTTTAGTTTAACGGGAAAATTTACAGAGATAATGGATGTGCAATTTAGCCCCATGTTATTCTAATAAGGAAAAAATCAAACTTCGACCTCAATTATCTCCAAACTGTTAGGATTAGGGATACATAAAATTGTAAAGTTGTCTTAAAATCATGCCTAGAATCCAAAAATATCATAAAAAGTGGGGGTTCGTATTTAAAATTAATGAATTCCGGTCTGGGTAGGTTACTTCTGGTATAACCTGTACATTGAAATTATCATCAATGGATAGAGCGCAACCGGTTTACCAATAATGGCACAATTTGTTTTTGTGATTAATTAATTTTGTAGATTTTAAAAGGGGTGTACGGTTGGTCTGGGATACCCGGTATAAATACTATCTTTGGTTTGAAGGATTAAATTTAAAATTCCTCAAACGAAAAATCAATTTCAAAATGAACACTCACGTTGACTCGTAAGAACAGGACTTAGATCTTTCACCACAGGAAGGACGACTTACTCTTTTACCTCGCTATTTATACATGACGTGAAGCCTAGACTCTGTAAGTATGAAGGTTATAGCTGATCTCTCCCTCTGAGTGATCACTATTTTAACGCCTTGAATAATTATACCAAAACTCTACGATTAGGCTACGAATTTTTCTTTTGTCACAACCTATCTGGCTCTGCAAGTCTTGGTAACGATGAATGAGGAAATTTGAGGTAATAATTCTACTCAAAACTTCTATTAGGCTACTTCTTGAATACATGTTGAACTCATCTACATCAATTTACTATCTAAGTACAGCGCATTTGCTTCAACACTTCATTAATTTTCTTTGAAATGTTCATTGTTCTTTCATTGTTTCCAACTGTTGCCTGAAGGATTCTTGGCTTGGTTAAGATCAAATTTTAAATTCCTAATGAGTAGTTTTCACAAGGCGACGCTCTATCTCAAGATTCATTCAATGGTGACAACAGATCCAGACTAGTTCCTTTTGTGTCTTTCTTTGCAGAAACATGTCTATCGCACTGATCAATTCACTTTATATTCCAACCAGATGTCTAAAAAGAAAAGCCATGGAAAAGCTAAAACTGTGTAGGCCTACAACAGATATTCTAAAGGTCATGTAATTTTAGTCATCCTCAGTTATGATTAAAAGGCGATTTCTTAGAATGCGTATCTTTCATTCGAGACTTTTTGTATAGGTCCACTGAGTTACTCCACTTTTTATTTATTTATTTTGTGATTCGGTGCTACCTCGTTTACAAAACAAAATTAATCCAAAATGGTCTCGTTTAGTCGAGTATATTTGTTGATTAAACTTCTTTATTGTTGTCCAAAGACTAGCAAATACTTTTCTCTTCTGTTCCTCTAAAGACCAATTTCCAATTTTTCACGATTAGATTGCTAAGCTTAAGCAGAAAGTGTCCTCATTCACCTGACAACGCAATCCTCTCTTAAATCAATCACATTCCAGTCTTACATTCTCCTGATCCCATGCATCACCAAAACATCTGTAGATCCATTTCCCAAATTGATTTCTAAACGATGTTCCAACCTGAAAGTCACGGCTGCGGGTGGGTACAATGGCCCGGAGACGGCGATATATTGCCTGGCAGTGTTGTGGTAGCGGCCGTGCTCTTGAATGCGCCAAACCAAACGGACATCACAATGCTGGTGACTTGTAAAGACGAGTTTTGAAAGCGATGCCATTAGCTGGGGACAATATTGTGACGGGCGGCCCCTTAGAGGGCGGCACCTTTGGGCCTACCTCCCACAACGAGCCTGTACGACCTTCGATTATAATTTTTGTAATTTATTTTGGCGTTACCAGTAATTTAGTCTTTACTGGTTCGAAGAATCTGGCCGAGAGCAAGAATTCGGTTTGTGCTTTTAAGATCACAAAAATTTTTAAATTTGTCAAAACTCTGTCAAAAATTTCAGAATTGGATTATGTTTTTTATTCATACGTTAAATGCCATTTAAAACTTAAAACAATCAAATGACATTTATTATTTCGTTGTACTGTCATCGTGTATAAGCACTTAAACAATCCATTAAAATGGTCGACGCTTCTTCTTATGTATCAAAATGTATCCTTGCAAAAATATTCAAAAATATATAAAAATAAACAAAACTGGCCAGCTTTTTAAATGACTGTTTTCATGTCGTGTGTTGTGTTTTGTGTCTTTTTTACCGGACTATGACGATTGTTCCAAGTGCGAACAAGATATTGACGCTTGATGTTTTAAACTAACTTGAAAATAAACCCCTCAGAGGTTCAAAACCAATTAATAGTAGTTAACCATTAAACAAGATCTCTTGGCAACAATCCAGGTAATTTAAACCTTTTGATTTATATTAGGTGATCCAGAGGCTATTAAACGATTACCAAAACTTCTTTGTAACTATATGGACAACAATTCTTTTATGTGTTGTACACATTTTGTTATTTATCGTTTGTTAATGGAAGAAGTATGTTTAAATAACAAAATTTATTCGTTGTAAAAAAACCTTATTCTATTTATAATATTTATACCATGTTTATAGTGGAAATACATTTTGTAGTAAACTCCCGTTAAGTTCTGTTGATTTAAGATATTGTTTTATCTATATAATTTAGTCCTTAATACTGTTAAATTAATGTTTCATTATTCTTTGAGTACAGATGAAAAAGCCGATTTCTTACACAATATTTAAATAGGTATTCAAACTTACTTGGTAAAATATTAGTAGGCCCTATACAAGACGTTAGAGATGTGCACAAAACAATTTATACAGTATAATATTTCCAAGTTGTTACAACCAAAATATGCGCAGACCAATATATACAGTGGTTATACAAGATATATAACACATACAGAATAGTGATTCTATGGAATGGTTGGCATACCGTTTTAAATCAGTCTTGAAGTAGTTTCAAGAATCAAGAATCAAGAAGTTTATTTCCATTGATACATCATTTGGTACATTAGAAATTGTCAGAGTTTGGTTATGTCACACAAACATCAGTCCAAGTTTAAGATTTTACACAATTGCATTAGGCCTAAAAAAGAAAAATTATTTAAATATACTAGTTAGTCAGAATGAAGTGGATCTATGGGCATGGACTTAGGAAACTAAGAAAGAGAAAAGAGGCAAAGTTTAGTTTGTTTTTTTAGGTGAAATTAGTTAGATTGTTATTTGTTATTTTTATTGGAGTTTGATATCTGAGGTTGTTAGTTCAAGGAATTCTGTTAGTGTATAACATGGTTTTGCAACCAACCAATTATAAATCACCTTTTTAAAACTAACATAGTTCATCCTAAGTACATTTCCAGGTAGTTTATTCAAACATTTCATCCCAAGGGTTTTATAACTTGATTTTGTTTTTTCGAGCCTCGTATATGGAATATCAATATTATTTTTTGACCTTGTATTTAGGCAGTGTACATCAGCTCTACGTGCATATGAGTGATAGTTCTTAAAACTAAATAACAAAATTTTAAAAATATACAAGGTAATAACAGTTAATATATTATAATTACTAAATATGGGTCTGCAGTGTTCATGCTGTTTAACATTTGCCATGATTCTCATTACTTTCATTTGGATTAACAGTTCTCTTTTAGCATGTGCACTGTTTCCCCAGAAAATCATACCATAATTTAATGTTGATTGAAAAAGCGCAAAGTACGCTGATTTTAACTACTCAAATGGAATGAGATATCTTAATCTGCGGAAAAGGTAAATAAGCCTACTCAACTTTTTACATAAATGGTCAATATGCTGTGACCATGTGAGGTTTTGGTCAATCGTGACTCCCAGAAATTTATAAGTTTATAATTAATAGTAATTGTTTTTTTTTATAGCAAGTTACTAAGTTTGTTATTTCTAATCAGTGATGGAAAATGTCCTTAATAATTTACCAAATAATAACTTAAACTCACCATCACCAACAATGAACTTTAAACAACGAAAGTTACTAAAATATGAATTACGGTATTT
Organism: Neoaliturus tenellus; assembly: GCA_030545055.2. Taxonomy (NCBI): domain Eukaryota; kingdom Metazoa; phylum Arthropoda; class Insecta; order Hemiptera; family Cicadellidae; genus Neoaliturus; species Neoaliturus tenellus. Next base: position 28,320 of record JAQYXR010000624.1, read on the forward strand.
AAATTTCAATATACAGTACAGGGTGATCAACTTAATGGGTGCCACCATTTGTATCTCGTTAACTAGAATCAGGTAATTACATTCTATTCTAAGCTCCCGAAGTCTCTAAAAGAAATTCAGAATTTAAATAAATTTTGCTATAAACTCAAAGTGTTCCTTATAGACAGATGTCTTTACTCTCTGGATGAATTTTGATTGAGTGGGCTAATCTCGTCAACACCCCATTAGTAAGTATCCTTTCATGCCATTGTATTCATGACCTATTCCAATCCTTATGGCAATCTGGGGATTGACTGAACTTCAAGACTGGTCCCATACCGTCTTTTGCGGTCTACGGGGCGACATGGTCGTATGTATGTATGTATGTAAGTAAATAGTTATATAAAACTTTAAATGGGTAATTCACCTTCATTAGATACTGTACCATTAAGGTATGAATTCAATTCAACTTTTTTAAATTTGGTTACCATTTACCAACATGGCGACCAACTTTGAAATTTCTTACGGAAAACCCCGTTTTTATAACAGATTCGAATTATTGAACAATTAAATTTAAGACTTTTTATACTTTGCAATTTTTTCTAAATCTTACGGTTAGAGAGCTAGATGCAATTAACGTTAATTTTTAGTTTCATAAGAATAACATGGTGCAAACTTTCCGTGCCCATATCTCCAAAACTATTCAGTAAAATAAAATATTCTCAAGAATAAAAATGTCTTAAATTTATGTTTTGAGGTTATTTTTTCATAATAACATAAATTTTTACAAATTTAATTATCTGTCCGCCATATTGGAAATACTTTAATTCATCCGTAGATGATAATTTTTACGAGTGAAATGTTTTAAAACATTATTTTAAGACATTTGTCTTCTTGAGTATTTTTTATTTTACTGAATTTTTTCCGGTATATCCGAACATAAAGTTTGCCCCACGTATTCTTACTTACTAAAGATGAAATATAATTGCCTCTAGCTCTTTAACTGTTAGGTTTAGAAAAAAATGGCAAAGTATAAAAAGACTTAAATTTGATTGCTTAGTTTGAATTTGTTATAAAAAATGGGTGTTCCATAAGAAATTTCAAAGTTGGTCGCCAAATTAAAAAAAAACTTAATTCATTTTTTAATTGCATCTAAAAAGTTGGTAAAGTCCCCTTTTTTAAGTTTTCTGTAACTTTTCTAGTTTACGATATACCAATGGTGGCACCAATTGAGATGATAACCCTGTATCTAAAGTCCTACATAACATATTCCGTAATATTATTAAATTTAGTATTTTAGTATTATTAAATTAGTGAGTGAAAAATAACACAGATTAATTAGGAAAATCAAAAAGTGTTTTTCATATTTTTTTTAAAATTAACAAATAACCCAATTTGGTGGGGTTTCCTTGTATAAAAATTAAAACAAAATAATAAAATAGTTTAATTTAGTTTAAAGTTTGATTTTTTTCTGTTATACAAATAAATCTTGTTAAATTGCAAGTTATTTGTCCAAAAATATACTGAATAGATATAAAACATATACAGTATTCTATAGGCCCATTCTACGCCTTCAGGTGGTATGAGCGACTTTGTGAAACGGGATACCAAGTAACCACTTTTATAGTCTAATGTATACAAAGCGTAATGGATATCATGTTTAATCTCTATTAAGTTCTTTTTTACCAATGGCTGTTGTTAATTACTCTAGATTTACTTTTGTTACTGTATATTGTACTACTAATGTTTTTTCAATAATACATTGAAAAAGTTAATTATTATTTCTGAAATATACAGAATAGTCCAACATAAGTTTAATAGTTTCATAAAATGTCTTATATTTTCTCACCTAAAAAGACACATGCATCACAACCCTCTAATTTCTGCATTGAAGTGATGAAACCAGTAAATAAATAAGGGTGTAAATATATCTTAAACATTTTTAACCATTTTATATACTTCAATTAATTAAGGGTATAATTTATTGATATGGAATTTATTATTAATTAAGGCAAATTATTAATATGGCTATTTTACAATACCTAAAGTAATTCTGATAAGTGTAATTTTTATAACAAGTGACACGGATATCATACGGTTTAAGAATGTGTACCTTAAGTAAGTGTGGAGAAACAAATCGATGAATGTCATTTTAAATACGGAAAAGGATTTTTTTAATTCAATCTGCGGTATGGTTTTGGATCAAATTAGTCATTGGCTATATTTATGAATGTAGCTAAATGCGACATTACAAGTGTGACGCCCAATTATAATAACCAGAACGATGCGTCCGTCCGTCGGTTCAACTATAGCTATAAGGTCAAATCTGGCTTTGATGGAATTTAATTTGTATTCAACCCACTCGCTACTTGTGAATACAATTTACAATATTCCATGACAAAACACATAAACTACACATGATAAAAGATCAATATATCTGACAAATTAGAAATAAGTAAATACAACAAACTTAACATCAGAAAGACTTGCTCTCCTACTTTAGTTTAAACGAAACAGATGAAAAGATAAAAAACCAATAACATAAGCCATAAATAGAATATATTTTAAAAGTTTTTGGGGGATGTAGGAATGAAAAAATAATCTGTAGAGCCACTTTCATTATATATTTTTGATTTGTTTGTACGTATCAGGTGCGTACACATATGTATATGAAGTTTTGTGTTGATAGAAAATAGTCTGTCTCTATTTAATTTTTATTTCTAAATCGTGACCATTTGCCGATAGTAACACAATCCGATCATTGGGGATATTTTATTAACCCCCCCCCCACACACACACGCACAAGGAAAATTAGCAAATCTATATTCAAACCAAAAATCCTAAATTTATTTGAAATCATTATTCTGTCTCGACGTTAGCGATTTACTAAGCTGACTCGAGGACTCTTTAAAGAGGGAGTCTTAAAGCCACCCCCATAAACCACTGCACAAGTTTTTGGCCAATAAAACTGCATCTACATTCCTACTTACATTGCCACCCTGAAAAATACAAAACATAGAACCTAAATCTACATTTATATGGCGCACAGAAACGGCCGATGGGGAATCGGAGTACATAATACGCTCAAAATGAAATATCGCGCGAGATCGCAGCATACAGATGCGATAGAACTTCTTGCGAGACGCAATAAGTGGAAAACATGTGGTCAGGTCGTTTGGCGCACACGGCAAGGAAACCTAATTGAAAAACCGACGTGGTCGGATGCCCGGATGCCCAGATGCCGCGAATGTGCTCATATTGGCTGCCCCGCTCATCTTCGCTTTTATGGGGGAATCTGCGAATAGAGCGGCAGGATGTGGCAAAAACGAGCAGATTTATTATTACAATATACTTTTATCGCTCGACGGATTGTCCCTCAATATCTGTTCTGTTTAGTAATTTGATTCTTTTCCTCTCCTTCCAATCTGCTCGTGATTTCTAACATCCTTATTGAATTTGTATAAATTTATTGTAATTTTCTATCCGAAATTTAGTCAATTGGGACGAAATGTCTAATGTCCAGATAGTAAGCCAAACTGGAAAGTGGTACTTGGGTGGATAAATTGATGTGTCTGAGGTAGCCTTAGATTGATCTTAAGGTACACTGTGCATGTCAAATTAACATTACTCTCTTCCAGTGGTATCTGGTTTCTGGAAATAAACATCATGGAAATAAACAGTATTGGAAATAAACAAAATAAGACTTATAAGTTACTACTTTTTTAAACTATTTTTAAATTTTTTAATCCAATATTTATAATATTTATTTTATGCCATAATTATTTATAAAAATTATCATAAATAATTATGTTTAAACGTTATAAGTTTGATTTCAAAACTTTTAAAGTACTTGAATAAATTATTTCAAATCTAGTTTCCAAAACAATTTTTAACTAATATAACTAATTTTGAACCTAACTAATAAATAATATGTAAATAAATCAATAATATTTATTATTAAATGTATATATATATAATATATATACATACATTTATTTATTTACAGTATTTGACTTACAAAATTTAAGCAAATTTTTACTGATGAGAAAATGTTTTATTATTTAGGCTACAGTATGCCAAACACAAATCATATTTTCCCTGAATTCAGGTTTGATGACTATATGGTCCAGAATTTATTTCTGATTAAACCCCAAGCCCCATGATCTAAACATAATAAAAAGATTCCGAAATTTCCAGACATAAAACATCTGATTAAAAGGCTGATAAAATCTGATTCAGCAATTTCAGTTCTGATGATAATGGACATATTTATTTGAAAACCTAATATTGTGAAATCAAGCCTTATTCATTCTGCTTCAGCCGTGAAACGTTTGATTTTAGGACTGAACCAACCTGATTCAGCAAGTTCAGTTCTGATCATTTCTGTTAGAAACTCAATCAGATTCGATCAAACCGGAACCAAGTATAATATAACTAAGCATATTAAGTATTATAGATATTACTAGAATATTTTACTCAAATCAGAAATGTACACATCACTCCTCGGATGTTAATCGGAACTCCACCAACACTGACCCCTCTACCTGTTGTGAGACGTCTGTCCCTGTGACGGATTCACTTCATCTCGCATGATCAGACTCGAGGATCCGTAATAAACTTATCGCAGCACACCTTCGTCGTCAAGCTTAATAACATTTTTCTTGCGGACAACACAATAATATATAATGAAATCATAAAATAGGAGCGGACCAGCGAGGGGAGGCTCGACCAATGGCGTGAGGCTCCCAGAGCTCCCCTGCTCCCGTCGCCCCGGGAGGGACTCCCAGGCGCCGCATCGACCCTCCCTTAGTCCCTTACCTGACCGCTTTGTAACATCATAAATAATTACATCGCCCCCCTCGGCGGATGGGTACAGCGAGAAATGTGATTGCGCCTATTGAGCGGCCCGCCCCTACCTATTTGTAAAAACCGTTCAAAGCCTGTCGCTTACACATTCGCATTCACACAAGGCGTTTCATCAATAAGCCGACAGCTTGTAGGTTCTCGGCTGAAAAGGAGGCGGGACGGCCCCTATAAATTCGGGGATCCCGCCTCAGTGTCGCGGGAGAATGTTCTCCCTTTACAAATACGAGGTGACACGCATCCGCAATGGGGGACATGTGGTAGCGATTTCCTCACGACTTCCATATATTAACAGTGTAACATTTTGTTTGGAGCTGGGACATTTTACTGGATACTTCTTACGTAAAAAAGACTTCTTACTTTATTATTGTTTTGATAATTCTAAACCCAAAAATATGATTATTCCACCAATCATATAAACTGTACAGTAATTTACAACTCAATTTTCAGGAATGCTTTGCCATCCGAACTAGTATTGATGGCAATCTTCCTTTAATTATCCAAACAAAAGTCTCTTCCTTATCTTGCGCGATAACGCCGCTCACTATTGTGTTCTCCCCTTGGTTCTCCCCTACAGTGCAAAGTTCCTTACCACTAGATATAACTTAATACTAAATATTTCTAAAACACGATTGAATATTTCTTTTTATAACACATAAATTGTAATAAATCATTAAAATAAATTTACTTTTTAAAATGCAACTAAAAATTTACTACAATCTACATAATGCACCCAAATTCAAAGCATTACACTAATATATTTTTGAAGTCTTTGATATTGTCAAAATTGAACAATCATGTTTGTAACAATATTTGCAATTTTGCTATATTTAATGCTTTGTGGCAATTCATAAAACATTCTTGGACCTTAAACAAACAAACAATTAATTGTTGAAAACATTGTTTAAACACTTTTGTTCCTCTAAAAAGTCCTACACTTACGGATCTGCTGGTTTCTTATTTTGATTTGAACATAGGTTCAAAATCCCAGTTGCCACTACGGTTGTAAAAGAGTCTAAGAAGTGTATAAATATAAAAATGTTTTATTGGAAGGATTTCTGACATGAGTTATAATTTTCATGGAAAAATTCAGATACTATTACTATTCATTGAATAATGTCGATGCGTTCATACGAATAGCAAATAGCGATATTACTGGGAACCATATAGCTCTATCTCTGACTTTTGTCTAATAACTACCCGCATGAATTCATACAAATATCTCCTGAAGACAATTTTCAAATAGTTTTAACTTATTTTATGACCTTGAAGGTATAATGTCGTACAGTATTGTACAATATTATTGTTTTCATGCCTAACGTGACATCAGTTTCGAAAATCGTACCTCGATTAAAGTGCAAAATAAACTTAAATTGAAAAACACCGTTGCTTCATATTAGTAGCGTAAAACAATTACATAATAAATCTGACAATATATTCTGTATCAACTAAACTCTTTAATCAATTAAAGCTCGGATAACGTTTAACATTCGATATCAGACACAATCAAATGGCATAAGTTTAATTTTTTATTGAATATAAACTCGATAGCTTATAGGCACTGTAATATCTTAGCCATAATATACCAATGCGAGTGCTTCCTATATTTTACCTGGCGGCGCGGCATCTTGAGCAGTGGCCTCAAGTTAAATGAAGGTCTCATAGCAAAAAGGCAGTAAATGTCCACTTTTCCACATATTGTTATAGAATTTTAGATTAACATTTTGTGGTAGCAAAGTTATGAAGATATTTTATTTCCATGGCTGCATACAGCATTACATAAACATAAATTCATGGGATTGCATTGCATATAAATGCAATATCCATAAATGTTTATGGAATGGTTCTTGAGCACATTATGAAATGTTTCTATTGAAAGTTTACAAAATTACTATGTGGGTTATGCTATAATTCTTTTAAAATATGTTAAACCATTTCCAACTACATGAATATGGTATATTCATGAACTTGTAAGCAAATCTGATGGTAAAAAAATAAATTTATTAATTTAATTGATAATTTTTAAGAATTTGATTTTATTAGGCATTATGGTGAGACATGTATTTTGTATTTTTTGGTACAGGGTCTTCAAAATCCGAAGAAACAGCTTTAATCGGTATAAATAAGAATACGCAGATAGCGAGAAAACTTCTTTTTTGAATAACAACAAATTTGGAGGTTATTTTTTAAATATTAAATGTATACCAGAGTGAATGATTATATCTAAACAGATAATCTTGTATAAAATACAGTTGTTTTTGTACATATTAAAATAGAAATATAAACATAAATATATGATTTACAAACAATATATATTTTTTAAGTCAGTTAAGGTATGGTGTAATACGATCACTCATTTAAGTTACTCACTCATTTAGTCTCTAATTTAGTTCTTGCAGTCTGGAGTAAAAGTAAAGATTTGTTTTAAGTATAAAAAAATTAAACCATGGTATTAATATTATAGTAGTGTGTGAAGTGCAGTAGTATACGGTCTATTCTATATGATATTTACAATACAGGAAGTGAAGTGGTTGTTAGCAAAATAGAATGTATATGATATACCATTAATGGGTATAACTAATTTCATTAATAAAAACTAATAAATCCCTGACTTTTCTCCTTGAAGATGAAATGCTCATTGTTTAAAAAAAGTTTTTTTTTTAATCCACCGACGTTATTTGAGACGGAATTTCAAATATGTCGCAAAAAATTGACGTATTGAAGTTATTTTTTGTGCCGTTTTTGGCTGAGATTTCAAGTATGGTACCTGTGAAATACTTTATTAAAAATGAAACTTGAAAATCCTACAAGAACCGAGTCCATCTAGCTAGAGGCATGTCCCATATTTTTTTAACGAGTTACAAATTGTTTTATCGAATGAGAAACACACTTAGCAGCATTATCGTGGCGTAAATAAATAAGTGTCGGAAACAATGGCGTGGGGCGGAAATTAGGGTAGTAAATCTGTTTTGGGCGACCTGGGCCAGCGCCGCCGCCGCCGCCGCGCGTCATGCCGTGCGGATGACCATCATTAATACTGTACCATTAGATCAGCCCCGAGCCACGATCGCGCCCGGGGCTAATAAACTTACAGATAAGCAAATTACTAAATTACTTATCGCGCGCCCCTCCCCCTCCCCGTTGCTTCTCATCGCCCTAGACGAGCTTTCTAAAAAATTACCTCACTACTCTCCGTGTACTCGCTTATGAATATGGAGATGGATATACCTGTCTGGCCTCTAGCCTTAGTGCCTCCCACTCCATGGATCAAGCGGAGAATAAACATCAACGGATAGAAAACATAGACAGGATAGCTTATGGGTGGATTGATGATTCAGTCGATCTTCCTGCTCTTAGAGAAAGATATATAAGATAATGGGGGCTAGATATAATTTTAAATCTAAAATGTGTCTACTTAACGAATGTAAAATAATTAAACCCCAAAACTATTATTGGAAGAAGAATAATTAGAATCTATGACACCAAAAGATATTTTAGAGAGACAGTTGAAAAATATATTTCATAAACAACTGTTGTAATTTTGTTTACCACAGATTCAGATTTGTGATAATCCTCGCACAATTTAGAAAAAAGATCCTGCCGTCAAAATTAATTTTAGCACGTATGAATGATACTGTCTTTTTTACTTGAGGCTTTAACTTTTAACAGTGTGTAGTAAATTCGTCTACTAAATTGTCCTGCTAATTAGATGTTGAAGACAAACATTATCTAATAATTTCTGTATATATCTAATATTTTTCTTCTAACTCTTTCTTGTTGAGTATAAAAAATTGTTCCCTGATCATTAATCTGAGTATAGTAGTAATCAAAGAAAGATAAAATGCTGCTGTATTTTTTTAATTGCTAAAACCCTTTTTCTTGTGAAGCATAGGCCAATAAGTTTATATGAAACAAATCTTGCATTTAGACCTAAACCAGTATATAAAATTACATTACCTCAAAATTTTAATATTTCTTAAGGGTAATGTGGATTTATAATAAGCACTGATGAACACTGATGAACACAAAAGTTTAGTAAATATGGAATTCCCAGGTCACCAATGTTGGTCTTTAACAAAGTCGGACATTCTTCATTATAAGATCCCAAATATCACCAAGAAGTTGAGCGCTTGATCAGTAAATTAAACTAAGTGGATAGAAGAAGCACACCGGTCATCAATGTTAGTCTTCTAACCAATTCGGACTTTTTTTATTTAATAAGAGAGACCAGATCACCAAGAAGCTGAGAAGCTAAAACTTGAGCAGATGGAAGCCCCTCGGCTCCACTGTTGTTGGCCTGGCAACATTTTCGGACCTTCTACATCATAAGAGGCACCAGATCAAAAAGAAGTTGAGCAATTGATCAGTTGAGCAGATGGAAGAAACTTCGGATATGCCTACCAGTTAGTTGGCCTCACATTTTCTTACCTTCTACATCATGAGAGCTACCAGATCAACAAGACGTTGAGCAATTGAAAAGTTGAGCAAATGAAAGTACCCCGGTCACCACTGTTATTTTAGCAACTAATCTGTGCTTATTAATGAGCACAATAGTACCTTAACATAGTATAAATGTTTACATTTTTACAAATGTTTTCTAGATGGTGTAGTCGTTTTCTGAATCTTTGTGACTTGTTATACGTATATTACAAGTAGGCCTACAACAGTGCAAATCAATGCTTTTCGAACATCCAAGAAACTTATTATAATTTAAATTCCAATCTACGCTTTTGTTCATTTTTTCACCCCTTTGAAGCCAATCTTGTGTTATTTAGTGTGCATCGAGAGGTTTACATGCAGTTTCTTCAGCATTAACCTTTCCCCCTAAATCATTCAAGAAAACTAACAAAAAGCAACACCCATTTTTCTTGTTTTGCACCCCCTAGGCTTGACTTTTACCTCGACCCCAGATCGGCCGAGATGCGGTGTCCTCCGCTTTAATCATGTCTGTCCCCCGCGTCGCCGGGTCCTGTGTCGGGCCCGGGACGCGGGTTGCGGGGTTGCGGCGAGTGTGCCGAGCCCCCGGGTGGTGAATCCCCGAGAGGACATGTTTTGAAAGACAGAACTAATCGGGCTGCGCTAAAAGACGTCATTTTTCAATCTAGACTCGACATTCTACAGGTAAACAAAAGATCTGATACTCCGCAAAGGTGAAATCCTAGACAAAAAACCGGCAGGCCTCCAGTAGTTCTTTGACTATTTTGACAGTAATTCTGTCGGCTCGGTGGGGGAGAAGAGTGTTGTGACAGTTTGGCCGCAAAGTCGCCGAATTGTAAACGGACCACACACCTCCCGATCGCTGTTGTGGGCCTAATAGGCTGGTCTGGCACAATAGTTGATCCTCTCTGATCCGCCGCGCGCCGCCGTCTAGGTCTACCCTCGCCCCACTGCGAGGACAAGTCAGAATTAGGCTTTATAGTAACCTGAAGCTGCACTCTTGTAGGCAACATTGACTAGGGCCCCCACAAAGTCAAGACATCCGTCTGACGATATCCCCTTGAATGTTTGTAACATTTGATTATATTATCAAACTGTCTAAATATTGTTCTTTAGCAAAATAGCGAAGTCCTTATCAGCGAAGTGGATTTATGTTTAGAGTCAGAAGAATTATATTTTTTAAGCAGAAGGTTTTTAACAACGCTCGGTCCTCTTATTTATAAAATTTACTTAAAAAATCCAAATTTTCTTACTGGATTAAATTTTTTTTATAAGAACTACAAAGTGTTGTTCTTACCAGTACACTCATTAAAAAACTTGATTGACTATTAGATTTATAACCACATGACTAATTCAACTGTTCTTTATAATTTAAATGTGCCCTTTTATACCCTGTTTTGGTGTACCTCCCTACATAAATTCTCCCTCATTTTCCATAAAATTACGTTGAATTTAAATTTTAAGCTGGCCTTACTCCTCTTATTTTTATATTAGGCCTACTATTATGTGGTCAAATATGTCAGGAACTACTAGACTTTTCAACTTCCATTACGGTTAAAATAAATCTGGTCTGACTCATTACTATAAATTAAATTTGTTCTCATACTTAATGAATACAATGAGAATAAATTATAAAATGTTTATCAATATTTAACTTTTCAATTAACTCTGATCTCTTACTGATCTTTTTAAGTAATACTTGTACTAAAAACGGGTTTTAAAAGAGTATCATTTTACTTCAAAAGAATGCCCTTACTTCAGGTATGGATGGACATACTTTATAGGAATCTCAGTAATAAACCGCCATAATCAAGAAGGGCACGTGTGATTGTGATGGATTAGGACAGATATTCCCAGAGAAACCCATCAAGATTGTTCGTAAGATGGTTCCAGACCATATTGAAAGTAAATACCGGGTGTCCACAAAAGAAGTAAACAGTTTAAAAAATAAAGTGAAAAATACAGTGAAGGTTTAATAATTCATAAAGAGTAATACACACTATTAGAAACATAAAAACTTCAAGTTTTTCCTGTATATTACAAGTGCTCAAAACGTGAACCACGGCTTGCTCTGGAGAGATAATCCTAAAGTCCAATTCTGACCAAACCTGAGCATCAGACGTCGCTGGTCTTGCGGACCTCTTCCCTTTTCTCAAGCAACCACTCGTTTTGAATTTTCGATGCCAACCGGATATTTATTTTCTATTTGGTGGGGTTTTACGATAATTTGTTCGAAAATGACGTTGCACAGTTGTAGCAGATAGAGTCCTTTCAAATTCAAACACACAGAAAGACTTTTTAGTAGGCGTATCAACCATTTTCATCCAAATCACTAAACAGCTACTTTTGAGACATTGTTGGCATTATTGACACAGTCAGCTTTGTAGAAAAAAAACTTGAAGTGTTTTTGAACTACTGATAGGCCTACCAACGGCAACGATGTCGGATATGCAGTTCTTGTCAAATTGACGTACAAAGTTGTTTACTTCTTTTGTGAACACCCGGTATATTTACTTCTACTACTCTATGCCACTCCCAAATCACTGGAGAATTAAGCCAAGCCATTGCTTCGTCCTAAAAATTAAACAATGTTAAGATTCCCATAAACAAACTGTAGACTCTGTTATGAAATGTTCCATAAGAGTCATATTCTGAGCCGCGCATGTTCCTTCCGCCTTGCCAGCAGATAGCGCAGGTGGGATCAGGATCAGATGGCCGATAGCCGTGTTATGTATGTGTGAGAGCAGCGCGGTGCCCGGACAGATACCAGGGTGTTTAGGGCCGAATGAGTGATGACGGTACGAGAACTAAAAGCCTGATCGCGCGGGGCGACAGCAACATCAAGCGTCCAGGCGGACGTTAGTTTATAGCCTTCGACCTGAGTGTCAGCCTAAACGCGCGTGCTGATAGAATCGCCCGACCTAACGCAAGAATAAACGACGCCATAAGGGACGGGTCCTCTTTGTTTCTACTTTACTCATTCCGATAAAGGGAGATAATCTGTTGGCCCTCTATAACGCTACCCTGCTGCCTCCGAATCGCTGCCGGATGCTGGAATGCCGCCTTCCCACACCCAGGCTTGTAATACTATATGGATCTATTAATCTTTCGAGTCGAAGTAATTCGGGTTTCAGTTTCTCGGCTTACTGATGGCACCTCTTAGTGGCGGAGATAGAGGTTGGAAAAATTGAGGCGATAAGAATGCTTTAGGATACACACAATAAGATTTAGGAATCTGACAACCCAGATAGGCCTATATTTAGCAGATCGGGTGTGATGTTAAATCGACCGATCACGGAACAAGATTTTGGACTTCACCGGGAGTCATGGGAGTCGTCCTTAAAATGCCCAATGGTTCAATGGACAATAAAACCACAGCCAAATCTAGAGTACTTTTCATATGGTTGAAATGTTCATTTCTCCTGGGTAGTTGACATCCCCTGCACCGATCCCTGGGTGCATTTTAAATGATAGAAAAATAGATCGTGGATGTGTCGATAATATTTTCCGAAAATGTATATTTTTATTATTTACATCCTGATTTCATTCGCATATAATGTCCCCTTTGTAAAATGTTGGCTTTTTTCATAAAATTTATAAATGACTAGGGATAAAATTTTAGTCGTGGGCAAGTTTCTATTTTAGTTTAAAATAATCAATTTCAAAGGGAATATTACTTCTCCCAAGAGTATTTAGAGATGTATATATTGTTTAGTAATAATAATTTGTTTTATTGTTAATGTGTGATAGAGCTGCGGAGAAACCTTTAGTTACGATGATATGAAACTATATTGTTTATACCTATTATAATATGTAAATATCGACTTTTGTTCATGGCTTCTTCGTACGTTAACACAGTGAAACCATAGAGAAAAGAACTTCTTTGTGAAAACACATTCTTTATTCTGATACCAAATCAAACAATTGCAGTTTATAGCTGCAAGAACATAAAGGGTGTATCATGACATGAAATGTTTGGGAATACGCGGAACAAAAAGTTGGTAATTTTAAATACAATCAGTACTGAAGGTCTAGATTTTCTTATACAACTTTACGAAACGTTCGGGAGGGGGTCACAAACAATAACAACAGTGTAGCTGTTGTAGCGACCCCTCCATTACCAACCAGAACAACTGAGTAGCAGTTGTAGCGACCCCTTCATTGCCAACCAGAACAACTGAGTAGCAGTTGTAGCGACCCCTCCATTGCCAACCAGAACAACTGAGTAGCAGTTGTAGCGACCCCTCCATTGCCAACCAGAACAACTGAGTAGCAGTTGTAGCGACCCCTCCATTGCCAACCAGAACAACTGAGTAGCAGTTGTAGCGACCCCTCCATTGCCAACCAGAACAACTGAGTAGCAGTTGTAGCGACCCCTCCATTGCCAACCAGAACAACTGAGTAGCAGTTATAGCGACCCCTTCATTGCCAACAACAGAATCATGTATAAGTTGTAGCGACCCCTCCATTGCCAACCCGAACAACTGAGTAGAAGTTTTAGCGACCCTTCCATTGCCAACAATAGCATCATGTATCAGTTGTAGAAAGCCCACCATTGCCAACCAGAACAACTGAGTAGCAGTTGTAGCGACCCTTCCATTGCCAACAACAGCATCATGTATCAGTTGTTGCCAGCCCACCATTGCCAACCAGAACAACTGAGTAGCAGCTGTAGAGACACTTCCATTGCCAACAACAGCATCATGTATCAGTTGTTGCCAGCCCACCATTGCCAACCAGAACAACTGGGTAGCAGTTGTAGCGACCCTTCCATTGCCAACAACAGCATCATGTATCAGTTGTAGAAAGCCCACCATTGCCAACCAGAACAACTGGGTAGCGGTTGTAGCGACCCTTCCATTGCCAACAACAGCATCATGTATCAGTTGTTGGCAGCCCACCATTGCCAACCAGAACAACTGAGTAGCAGTTGTAGCGACCCTTCCATTGCCAACAACAGCATCATGTATCAGTTGTTGCCAGCCCACCATTGCCAACCAGAACAACTGAGTAGCAGTTGTAGCGACCCTTCCATTGCCAACAACAGCATCATGTATCAGTTGCAGCCAGCCCACCATTGCCAACCAGAACAACTGAGTAGCGGTTGTAGCGACCCTTCCATTGCCAACAACAGCATCATGTATCAGTTGTTGCCAGCCCACCATTGCCAACCAGAACAACTGAGTAGCAGTTGTAGCGACCCTTCCATTGCCAACAACAGCATCATGTATCAGTTGTTGCCAGCCCACCATTGCCAACCAGAACAACTGAGTAGCAGTTGTAGCGACCCTTCCATTGCCAACAACAGCATCATGTATCAGTTGTTGCCAGCCCACCATTGCCAACCAGAACAACTGAGTAGCAGTTGTAGCGACCCTTCCATTGCCAACAACAGCATCATGTATCAGTTGTTGCCAGCCCACCATTGCCAACCAGAACAACTGAGTAGCAGTTGTAGCGACCCTTCCATTGCCAACAACAGCATCATGTATCAGTTGTTGCCAGCCCACCATTGCCAACCAGAACAACTGAGTAGCGGTTGTAGCGACCCTTCCATTGCCAACAACAGCATCATGTATCAGTTGCAGCCAGCCCACCATTGCCAACCAGAACAACTGAGTAGCGGTTGTAGCGACCCTTCCATTGCCAACAACAGCATCATGTATCAGTTGCAGCCAGCCCACCATTGCCAACCAGAACAACTGAGTAGCAGTTGTAGCGACCCTTCCATTGCCAACAACAGCATCATGTATCAGTTGCAGCCAGCCCACCATTGCCAACATCAGCAACAGCGTGGTTAATATTTGTAGCAACAGCAACTAAGCAACCCCACCATTGCCAACAATAGTAGCATATAGTGGTGTACTACCCCAACTTTGCCAACATAAGCAACAGCGTAGTAAATGTAGCAACTCCGCCACTGCCAACGACAGCAACATCCATGTAGTTGTAGTAAGCCCACTATTTCCAACAACAGCAACAGCAGAGCAGTTGTAGCGAGACCATTAGCAGTTCGTGCCGTTCCATGGCCAGCAATGGCGTGGTCTGTGAGTTATTGGTGATGGTCATGTTAATATGGCCCTCTCTCACGCCGCCGCCTCGTCAACCTCACCGGCCATGCTACCAATTATTCCCAATGAGTCAACATTGTTTCCGTAATGAGCCAAAAATCAATCGTATCTGCGTGCACCGCCGCCCCGCCCCGCCCCGACCCGCAAAGGGCGAATGCCTCACAACCTTGTGTGAGGCATTCGCTCTTGCTCTCGCTTAATGACCTCTTACCTCATTAATGTAGTTTATGGCTGATACGTACCTAGGGTACTTACAAGGATATATTTAGTACATTTTATGCATATTAACAAAATATTGTTATAGGTTATAATGTGTATAAAGGTGCCGTAAGTGTGCATATTAACTTATCTATATGTGGCTTTTGGTAGTTACTTAACAAAATTTGACGGGTGTACATATTTGGAGAATTTAACTATATGGGATTTTTCCATACACCGTATGCGGGGAGAGAACAAAATCAACAATTTGCTGTTGTGATGAAACTGGTCTCTAAACTGCAGTAGTAAATATGATAAATGGAATATTTTATTAATATTTTGGAGTATGGTAAAAAAGCCAATATAAAGTTTCAAGAAAAAACTTATTAAAAAACTACTTTTAATATTCAATTTCCATAACTTCCAAACTGATGTACGTTTTCCATTACATTTCAGGAAATATACACGTTAGTTCAGCCCAGTTTTATGGAGATTCCTTTAAGATCTGTCATCTTGCAAAAACATGTGTTTTTTACATTAACATCTCGTTTTTAGGATTAAACTCCAACCATTTTATGTAAAAAGGACAATAAAAATATAACAGTTGTCCAATTATGTAGTTTATAAAAATAAGTCTATGAAAAGTTATTTCAAAATACTTTCCAATTAAATTTTTATAATCTCAACGAATATATGATAGGAAATAAAGTACACATCATTTACACTGTAACATAGATCAATAAGCATGCGCTAAAATACAACTTTTAATGTAAACATGATATAGATTTGTCAAGCTGGTCAAAACATATAGATTCGCTTAGAAAGAAATTGAATAGTACTCTTGGATATTTTTATTTTTTGGGTGATTTCTGTACGGAGGATATTCTTAGAATGCTATACTTTTCATTAGTAAATAGTAGGTTAGATTAAGGGACTTTCTGTTGGGGTGGGCCATTTGAAACCAAACTTAAGCCTATAGTATATGATTTACAAAAAAATAAAAATAATAAAAAGAAAATGCAAAATGGAACTATCGTGGAATTTATTTTTAAATCTAAACGCTCTACCCTTAAGGAAAAGGAAATGGTTGAAGTCCCAAAGCTAAATTTAACTATGTTTACAAGAAGCTATTGCTTTCTGGGACCAAAACTATTTTGTTCCCTTTCAGAATATATTGTAAACTGTAAAAGTGTACATTTATTTACAAGTAAACTGAAAGTTTGGCTGCTACAACACAAGAACATTGGTTTTCTGTTAACAATACAGATGTAAAAATATAATGCAATATTTAATTACTATAAAAACTTAACATTCAGTTTTTTACTTGTGTAATTTGTTCGTATTTTCTTTAATAATGTTTAAGTGGGAAGTATCTATTAATTTTTCAAGATAAATTGATTATCACTCTCTTGTCTGGATTTTAAGAAATGTAAATATAAGGAACCTCTCCACATGGTTTGCCTCTAGGGGCCCCAAATTTTTCTGACAGACAAGGTAAAAGAAAAATATTATTATCATGTTTGCTTTTCTTTGTACATGTGTGCATATTTGTTGTAGGTATTTAATATTAACAACACTATTTAGTCTAAAACTGAAATTATAGTTCCTGGAAAATAAGAAATTCTGTATTATTTTACGCATGTTGGAGATAAATTTTGTCTTAAGTTCCTGTTTGTATTAGACTACATGTATTGTCTTTCAGAAAAATAAAGTATATTCTATTCTTTCTTTGTTTAAAATCCGATGTTTTGCATAAGGTGTTTTAAATTTACATTCTTTGCTGGTAACATAAAAGAAAAGTAATTTTCTTTAGAGAACACTTTCTGGCGTTTTCGCAGTGTCTATATCTAAGGTTCTTACATACGTTATTAATAAGTATAATGACTAGTTATATGATGTAGATACGATGTAGATGTATTTTATATGAAAGAAATTATTATATTTTGCATCCTGAAATGAATATGTTATTTCTTCATCATAAAACCCTACGGTATTTAATGTTTGAAATTTGGTTAGGATTGTCATAAATAATAACAAACCAACCAAAAAAAATCGTATTAATTGTTTATTCATAATATTGAATACATGGAAAATTCCGAGAACCTTTTGACAATCTTATACCTATTTTTATCAAATTACATGGCACTAAAAATATTTAAATCATCTTGATTTATCGAGTTGAGATTTTATTTACTGATTAGGGATGGATAATGATAGCAATAATTTATTTCTTAGCAAAATAAACATCATAAAAAATAATCTAAAATCTCAATATCTGAAAAAATTCATGACATTTTTAAATCTTGATCAATTACACATTTCATTTTTACCAACGGGATAAAAACTACAGCCATTATTTGTCAGTTGAATGTATTAAACGCTTTATATACAATACTTCCATAAACAGTTCCATTACATCCCAGAATTTTGTCGATTGTATTCAGAATTGAATGCTGTAACGAAACGAACATACGTCATTGTATTCGAACATTTCAAAAACCGCACAGACCCCACCGCAAGGAGACGTGACTACTTCCAACATAATGTCTCTCTCTGTGCGGGTAATTTAAAGATTGAGGTTATGTTTGTTTTGATACACGGCGCAGCTGAACAGCTGGCATCATGATGCGCGGTGCGCGATGTTCCCTCGCCCTCTCTTCGCATCAGATAACGGTTCTCTCCCCCATCACCTGACGAAATTATTAGTCAAGATGGGATCGCCTGTCGGCAGCTGGAGCCCAAATTAATCGCTCCTCCCCGACCCCAAATAGTAGGCATACATCCAGTCCGGACGCCATTTTTGTTCGGACTGGTTTGGTTCGTTTCTCGCCTATCGGCATTCTTGCATTTCTTTGTTTACCGATTCCGACCTTTAATATTTTAGAATCGGACTTGAAAGGTATTGGGTGATCAGGGAATAAGATCAAACAAACGATTAGCTATAGATTTATCTTTTTGTATGAGGATTTTATTGTTTACTTTTAAGGCCAAGGTAAAGTTTTAAACTGGCAAAATTATGAACAATTATTGAGTGTATTTATGTTCTGTTTTATTGGTCCCTATTTGCGTTTTCGAGTCACAATTTGCCAGATAAGGCACCTCGAAACATCCTTCAATGAAATTAGGCATTATCTTAATTTGGTGGCAAAATAATAAAGAATTTTCAACGAAAGAAAAACGGAAAAAACATTCACACGTTTATTACTATCAACGTCTCCACTGTTCAGTGTTCAGCCACCACTGCAAAGTTGTTTTTCTTCAGATATGATATTCCTTAATTCAAATCAAATTAATATTTCTTACACTTCTTGTATAGGCCTATGTATAAGCAAATTAATTTTATGATCAAAATAAAAGATGTGTCTAAAGACTGTCCTGTAGGTTGTCTTTCGTTTTCTAGCATAACATAGTGTGTTTTATATTTTGTGGTCCTTTAGTCTTATCAAATGTTGCTCATGGTTATTATTGTAAAGAACGACAAGAATAATTACATAATTTCCTTTGATGGATAGAAACTGATCCATAAGTAACAGTCAATTTTCATATAGTTTATTTTGTATTGTTAAAATAGCGTAATATGTTTAAGGAATTTAGTTGGTGAAGTAAGGTGATCTCATAAGTTCAATGGTTCCTACCTGATCAGGCAACTTGCTCTGTCAAATTTAAATCCAATTTAAAGGCTTTCCATAGTATATTCTATCAACTCTCTTTCGTTTTGGGGGTTTGTTACGTTTAGTTATACTGTCGAGGTTCACTGCAAGATTTAATGTGTGTCCCCAAGCATTGCTGTTGCTTATGGCATATTGTTTTTTTTTTTATCAGATTAAAGAACGAATGCTTCTTTTACTTAGTGAGGTGTACGAGTGACGGTGTGTTTCTAATAAACATATTAAAAATGCATATTATTGTTCGTATGCCGTATAAAGGTTTAACAAAATCAAACAGATCCGCCGTTAAAGGCACAATAGTCTCAATTAAAATGAAGAAAATGGTAATTTGTTGAAATATTCCACTTGGAAAAAAGATGGTTAAGTATCATTAATAATTTATAAATCCTTATATATGCATCGCTACAAAATCCTATACAGTAATAACCTTTCTTTTTATTTTCAGAGGGCAGAGGGTTGCTATAGCCTAGTGTTAAGAAATTGTGAAGGGAACAGCAGCCCTTTTACTTGTAGGATTAATTTTTTTAGTTAAAACTAAGCCACCTAATTAAATTAGCTAAGATAGAGGTAATATTGTGAGAATTTGTACAATTTTTAAATGAGTGACATAATTTAACTATTTATGTTTATGTATATGTATGATTTCTAATTAAAGTGTTGGGCAGCCGTGTCTAAAACCAAACTGAGAACGGTATAACAAATTACTTTTACTGAAAACTTATGGTTTGGCTCTTTTTTTTTTTTTTTTTTTTTTTTTTTTTTTTTTTTTTTTGAGGGAGAGGCAGGGAAAATGCATTACGCACACAGGTGGCCAGCCTGTAGTGTGGGACTCCCCTAAAAAACGGGTTTACCCACTAAAAAACCTCCTCTACTCTTTAGGATTCTAACCTGGAATTGTTTATCACATTACGTCAGGCTAGGCCTAAATTTGGCTTACGCCCATGGGGCTCGCTCCTTATCCAGCTGTTCGGTCAAGGGATGTCAGCTGTTGGCCACTTCGTGGTCCAAATCGGTTTTCTTTTCCAGGAGGATACCCCGGACGAACTGTGACAAACAATCCCAGTTGCCCTCATCCTCCATAATCTTTTGGCAGACCGTGTCCACCGAAAAAACACCGAGTTTTCTTGTGGCCTCCAGGCGGGGCCTTTCCCAACGCGAACAGCGGAAGAAGGTGTGTTCCGCGTCATCGGGAACGCCCGGGCAGTAGATGCAATCCGGTGAACCGGTCTTGCCCATCCGGTTCAGGTACGACTTGAAGTAGCCGTGACCTGTCAGGAACTGCGTGAGGTAGTAGTCCACCTCGCCATGCCGCCTTTCCACCCATGGTTGGACCTGCTCGATGAGTCGCGCAGTCCATCGTCCTCGGGTGTCGTGCTCCCAGCTGTGTTGCCACTGCTGGAAGGTTCGGGAGCGCTCTTCGGTTCTTGCCGTGTCCTTGCCGATCTCGCCTTGTCTCTGGTAAATCGCTTTCCTCTCCCCTGCCAAGAGCTTGACCGGAATGACTCCGGCGACCACCAGGACGGCAGGCTCGGACACTGTCCGGTAGGCGGAACACACCCGGAGCGCAGCTTGACGCTGAACCCGGGCGAGTCGCAACCTGTAGCACTCCTTATCTAGAGCGCCTGCCCACACCTCTGCCCCGTAAAGGAGCACGGACTGGACCGCGGACATCAACAGACGTCTTCTGCTGGATCGGGGACCCCCGACATTGGCCATCAGCCTACTAAGGTAAGTGACTACCTTAGCGGCCTTGTCCGCCGTACGAAAGATCTGATCCCTCCAGCTTAACTTGGTGTCCACCATAACCCCGAGGTATTTGGCGGCACGAGTTGATGTGACCACCTCCCTTCCCACTCGGAGTGGGACGACGGTGTCGATCCTCTTCTTCGTGAGGATCACAATCTCCGTCTTACTGAGAGCAAGCGAGAGACCGTGATCGGACATCCAGTTGTTGACCACCCGCATAACTCGGTTCAACTTCAGTTGGGCCAGCTCAACGTTGCGTGCAGCAATGAGAGCTGCAACGTCATCGGCGTACCCAACCAAAGTGGTTTCCTCAGGCATCTCGGACCTCAGGAGGCTGTCATAGGCAACGTTCCAGAGATCCGGGCCGAGTATTGAACCTTGTGCGGCACCAGAAGTGACTTCCATCGTCCGCGTTCCGTCCCTCGTGTCATAAATCAGGCTTCGAGAGCGTAGATAATCCTCGATGAGCCGCAACAGATATGCAGGGATACGAAAGGTGTTGCGAAGCGCATCCAACATATCGACCCACCTTGCCGAGTTGAAGGCATTCTTGACATCAAGCGTAACAAGAAGCACTACTCGGCGGGAGAAATGGTTGTGGCTCTCGGCTCTCTCCACAGCTCTCTGAACTTCGGTGACAGCGTCGATCGTTGACCGTCCCTTTCTGAAGCCGTACTGACGGGACGGGGGCATAAGTCCCCGGCAGCTTCCACGGCAGAAGTCAGGCGGGAACGGATCAGCTTCTCGAACAGCTTCCCAGCCGTGTCCAACATGCAGAGAGGCCTGTGGGACGACGGCAGCTCGGGATCACCTTTGCCCTTGCTGATCAGTACAAGCCTGGCTGTTTTCCAGGGAGCCGGAAACACCCCTTCTACCAAACAGGCATTGTACATTCTCAACAACAAGTCAGCGTTGATTGAAAATACTTTCTTTAAAGCCTCACTGGGAATCCCGTCCGGGCCAGGAGCCTTGTTGCTCTTCAGGGAGAGAACGGAGGTTTCCAGCTCCTCGAAAGTGAAGAGTGGAACGTCCTCTACCCGTCTGAAGTCAACCGGCGATCGCTGAGGATGTTCAGGAAACAACGCAGCGACGATCCTCCCCATGGTGGCGCCCTCCATGATGGAAGGTGGAGAGCGGGCGCCGAGTTTCTGCGTTACAAGTTTGTAACCCAGGCCCCACGGGTCGGAGTCAACGTCGTCACGAAGTCTCCTCCAGCTATTCGCCTTGCTCCTGTTGATCGCCTGGCGGAGAGATTTTCTCGCAGCTTTATAGGCCTCCGACTTACGAACTCTGTCTGCGGGAATTCTCGCTCTAGTGGCGGCTCGTCTAGTTCTTAAACATGTTCTTCTGAGTTCCGCAATCTCTTCAGTCCACCAGTAAACGGGTTGTTTGTCGCGTCGGGGTTTCCTTCGCGGCATAGACTGGTCGCAGGCCGAGACGATCAGTTCCATCGTAGATGTTACTAGTGCCTCGGCCCCAGCCTCACCAGGATTCCCCTGCGCTCCCCGAGAGATGACTTCGGTGAACTTAACCACGTCCAGTTTGTTGGTGTTCCACCGGCGTGGCCCTTCCCGAGATGCGGAAACTCGACGATTTTCCTGATCATGCAGATCAAACACGATGTATTGGTGGTCGCTACCCGTGTAGTCCTCCACAACCCTCCAGCCAGAGATCCTCGGAAGGAGCGACTCAGACGCAAAGGTGACGTCAGGGATCGTGCCTCTCTGCCCGGGGCGCCGAAAAGTAGGTGTGTCGCCCTGGTTGAGGACGACAAGACCGGCCCTGGCGATGAAATCCAGGATGTATTTCCCCCGGGAGCTGGTAGAGGGCATTCCCCACTCGACGGCCCTGGCGTTGAAATCGCCACCAACGACGACATGCCCGGTGGTGCAAAGAACGCACTCCTCTAGGCTATCTATCTTGTCGCGGAAGTCCTGGACGGCCTCGTTGGGGGTGAGGTAGCAACTGAAGATTGTCACGTCCCTACACCTAACCCAGGCAAATCCTCGGCCGCGACCATGACTCCGCACCAAGACATCCCGCGTATTACGCGCCCAAAGTGCAGCAGTACCGAGGCTGTCGGAGATCCAAGTGTTTGGGTCTCTGTCCCGATACTGTTCGCTGATAAGGAGCGCGTCAGCACCAAGTTCTCGGGCGAGCTGATCTAGAAGGTTATCAGCTCCCCAGGATCTATGAAGATTGGCCTGGAGGATGCGAATTACCGGCCGCTGCCTTTTGCCTGTTCAAGTGCGGTTCTGAAGGCACCGCACTGACCAGACCCGGGTAAGTGACCGAGGGCACTGGAGCCTGAATCCTTGCAGAGGAAGCAGGAGGGGCTCGAGGAACATTCCTTGCGTTTGTGGCCCTGGCTTCCACACTGGAAGCAGTTGGCACTCCTGTCGGGCCCTTTACAGTTTCGGGAGGAGTGGCCGAAACCGAGGCAACGAAAGCATCTCGAAACTACCACCCTCCGTTTGAGCCTGCAACTGACCCAACCGACTCTGAGGTGCTGAAGGCTAAGCAGCTTATTGGCGTGCTTTTCGCCCATCTCAGCAACAGCCATCCGGAGTTGACTTCGGTTAGGCTTTGTCAGCCATACCCTCACTCCATCAGCCGGTATCTCCGGGAGTGCCACCTGGATCGCACGGGTCACCTCGTCTTCGGTGGAGAGGGCATCAAGGTCCCGAATCTCGACCGAACACTTCGGTTCTAGGGCCTTGATGGAGCCTTTGTCCCCAAGTGCAGTCTTGAGGGAAGCGGCAAAACCGATCTTGTCACTCGACTTCCCCAGTTCGAGGAGGACATCCCCGTTCTGGGTTCGCCGAATAGACTTGATAACGGTGTCGGTCTCTTCCGGTTTGGCCTGCGATCTGATCTGACCCAGAACATCGGCAAAAGATCGCCCCCCTAAGGGCTTAATCAAGATTGCCTCCTTCCTGGGCTTCTTAGGCCTGGGTTGTTTAGGCTTTCTGACAGACTTGCCAGAGGCCTCCCCAACCGGGTTTGAGACTTGCGTCCGCTCCACCCTCGACGCACTTTTCGAAGCTGCCTCCGCTTGCTTCTGCCTCCTCCTTTCTTTCTTAGACAGGCGCGTCTTCCAGCCCCCCAAAGGTGTCGAGGCAGAGTTTTCTGCCAAGGCAGGATTAGCCGCCGGAGCAGGAACCTCTGCAGGAGTAGCCGCTGGAACAACGACAGCGCCCGGGATGGAATGAGCAGCCGGGACAGGAGATGTCTGCGATGATGCAGTGACAAAAACCGGCCTCGGCGCCAAGTCCAACTCCCCGAGCTCAGGGCTTCCCGATGATGAACCGCTCTGCCTCTTCTTTCGCTTTCTGGCTTGAGTCTGGGACTCAGCCAGATGAGCTTGAGGCGAAGCAGAGATGACTCGGTTCGTGACATCGCGCTCCTGTTTCACTGCCTTTAGCCTGATTTTCCGGCATTCCTCGATTTCGTCTAGAGAATCTTCGAGTTTCGGAATCCCCTCTTTTATGGCCTTGTTTACGTTCTTTTGAATTAAGAGGGCCTTGGCCATCTCCTTCAAAAGAGCTTTCATCTTCTTCAGACATGAGTCTTCCTCCTCGTGGGCGTCGTCCTGCTGCTGCCGAAGCATTTGCAGCTCGAATGCCGCACGAAGAGGGCTCTTCCTGGGAGGTATTCCATCGAGCCTGGCTTTTGAGGTTTCTGCCTCGGTCACCTTCATCGCTAGATTGACATCCACTTTCTCCTTTTCAGGCTCGGACGACGATCCGGCGTCACTTACCGTCTTGAACGGTGCCGATGGGGGGGAGGTTTTAATTCCCCCTGTCGGCGTCCCAGTCTTCGAGGTCGGAGACCTCTGCACAATAGAGCTTCGCCTAAAAGCGGCTTGCTCATTCTCCTTTACGTTCTTCGTGTTTCGGTTGATAAAATCCATGCTTTCATGTCACCAGCGCATCGTGCGGCAAGGGGCGGCCCTTCATCGGCCGAGAGCGGGTACACCCTCGGAGGTCTACCCCCCGTAGGAGATAAGACACCCCTACCCCAGGACTCTGGGGCCCGAACCTCCGTTTGCCCAGCACCGATACACTGGTTTGGCTCTTTAATGGCACATTAAATCATGCTAGCAAAACCAAGATCAAGTGAGATTGAACTATGGTTCGTTGGACTATAACTTTTTTACGTGTTGGTAACACTAAAGTTAGTTTAAAACCATCATTGGATACAATATGATATTATACTAAATTTACAATAAAAGTTGGAGAATGATAAAAGCAAAAATCAGTTTTTAATTGTCATTGCTTAACAGTTACATCTTCTAAATTAAGTGCATTTATTTGAGTAAATACATAGGTCAATTATTAATACTTATTTTTAGATCACTTTTGTAATTTAAACTATTTTTTATATTAACAAAGACATTATTAAAAGTATTAGAACATTTATCACAGTTAGTCTTTTACTTACTGTCAGTATGAGATTGAGACTTGAAAATATTGCTCGTTAACTTACTTTTGTTATTACACTCATTAAGCTTCTGTTAGTACAGTACAATCAAGAAACCTGCACTTATTTTCCCTTATTATAATATGTATGATAGCCTACTATGATGTATACTGTATTAAATAAAAAAAGATATTTATGTATAATAACGGTTAGATCATACCAATAAAATAATACGAACATAAGTATTCCTTCTGTAGCTCAATTTAGTTGGATAATTTTCATGTTTTTTTCTGGTTAACCAACTAGTAATATTGGATCACTTAAGAGAGATTTATAATAGGTTTTCCAATATGAATTCTGTCAAGTAATTTATTTCCTGTTAAAGATGTTAAATCAGTCAGTGATGCAACCATATTATTACATACACAGGACCTATTTATTCGTGGTAATGAAACAAATGAATAGTTTACAGTCTGCCACTTTGTGAAAGAAGCTCAAGGGAACAAGAAGTCTGAGAGGTCAAAGGAAAATATCATGCACTATAGCAAGTTTTTGTTTGATACACAACAACAATTAATGAAGACTGGGCCTATAGTTTGGAATGGATGAAACAATCAACTGTGAGCGCAGTATGTAAGTGAGGGCCGTGTTCGGGGCCCATTATTAGGCGGGGCGCATCCCATAATTTCACAATTTGCTTGTCTAGATAACTATTTTATAGGACCATCCAGAATATCGCTCCTATTGGACTTATACCTGTTCTTTGTAGTAGAAGTCGATTGCTAAAAAAAACTGAACACCCCAACCTGTTTGTGGGCACAACACCATGCACATGAAAACAAAAGCAAACAAAACAATTGTAGTTAAGATCATGTAATAGGAAATATGTATTGTTGAGATTAAAACATAAAAATTACATAGAGTAAAATATTTTAAGAATAAGTAAGCCAATTTTTTTACATAGAAAACATTGAGAAAGTATAATATGCACATTTCTTTAATTTTCATCAGTGTACTTAACTTTTTTTAATTGTTTATAACAAGGTGTATTATTTACCTAAAGCAGTCCTGGTGGTTATACAAAATTAATATATTTTTATTTTGGGTGCTAAACTAAGAAAGCTATAGCCTACTGAACATAAAAATTTAAAGTGCGGAAAAATACGAAAAGTCCCTTTACTTACGTACATAATTTCGTTTTAAACACCTCAATCGACAGCGAGGATATAAATTATTTTGAAAATACTTATGTCGCTCATTAAACTTACAATTTTTCGTTGATAAAAAAAACAACGTTCTATTTTTGTTTTTCGGAAAGTGTATTTTTTATGTTGCAGCTTAGAAAAGCACTTTATTTCGAAGACTATTGAATATCACCACAGAAAAAGGAATCACATAGTGCACCGAAAAATGACAACGTAACTATAAAATCTTCCAGCCAAATTTACCAAAGTTCAACTATGCACCAAGATACAATATGATATTGTACCGCTCTCATCAAAAGAAAACTATGTGCTTGCGTGTCCAACTGCTACTCTAACTAAGGTTTTGTTTTACTCATAAAAGTAAAAAAATAATGGCCAAACAGCCTCAAAGCCGACGGTCGGCCGAGGTTGAGAGGCAACTCTGGTTTTCTGCACTGTTTTTAACCCGAGCCGAAAACGAGACCGTCATCTGGATAATAATTTCATTTAAACTTGTATCATGTACGTTTTGGTTTTTATCGGCGCGTTCGACTGTGAGATTGGTTCCCTCCGTTGCGCGCGCGTTTTATTAAGACCCTCGCTTTTTGCAGGGCCCTCCGGTGTTCTCGGTAATGTCGTCGCGTTTTCTGATGGCGGGAGGACAAAAACGAATCCCCATCCAGGATTCTTCGCCGCTGCCCGCAAGGCATAGGCGTCATTTGGGGGGGGCAAGGGGGGGCAGTTGCCCCCCCAATAATTTTGGTGGTTCTTTTAATAATTGGAAATTAAAATGTTAGGTTATGTAATATGGTGATATATTTGTATATAACAATTATAGACTTTTGAACCAGACTTTAACAAAATGTCTACTTTGTATTATTTACACAAAACTCTTAAATTGACTGATTTTGCAATCGTCATCTGTAGCAGGAAGCAATGTATACAGATTGCAGGAAGTCCCATCTCACGTCTGTTGAGTTGTTAAGGCTCCGGTCTATCTGCACGAACGACGTTACCGAATGCCGCCTCTCGGCCATAGCGCTAGGCGAGTTCCGCGAGTTTGATGGCTGCAAAGGTTTACGGGAATCGTGTTTTAAAATTAACTAATTGTGATAGAGATTGACTCTTAACTTTTTGTAAAAGTAGATAGACGGATCTCGTCTTCTCTGGTTTTAGAATTTTTTCATAAAATTTATAATTTCAGTTATAACTGTCTAAAATCGTCTGTTTTTAGAAAAAGTTAAGAGCCAGTCTCTATCTTAATTAGTTAACTTTAAAACAATTCCCGTAAACCTCTGCACTGCCTGCAGCCATCAAACTCGCCTAGCGGGTCGTTCATCATTTGCGCACTTTTTAATCCTTCTGTAAAATATTTCAAAGGGTCACCTAATCCTCTTGCATCATTTGCGCACTCTCCCGTCCAGGCAGCCTCAGCCTGCCAACAATTCGCAAACAGTCGTCCCCACACGTACCACTGGACGGCAACACATGTGTATCGCACATTCATGAATAATTTAAGTTTGTAATGTATGAACCTTTTTTGTAATACATCGAGTATTTACTTATTTTACTTTCAATGGTTGGTTAGGATTGTATTACAGTACTGTAATTGCTCAGGTTGAAATGTTTTGTGCGAATTGTTTCTATGGCAAGTTTGCCTCTATTCTAACTGTAGATAGCAGCCTCTCCTATACTAACTCCTCAGAATAAAACCACTCATAAAATTCGCTGTTGCAATAGAAACAAACTACAAATGGTAAACATGAAATCCAAGTGTTAATGTACGGGTCAAGGCCATGATATTGTGTCCAATTATTTGCCATTATTTCTGTTCTGTTGAATATTGTTTTGCTAATTTTTAAACTTATATGTCTTATGCCAAACACGTTTTATCATTCAAAAGACCATTTGAACACCGGCATGAGTTTTCAATAACATTGTAAATAAAAAAAATGCCGCTTCCACCACCCTGCGATGCGCAAACGATGCATATAACTGAGAGCCCCCTGGAGCTCGATGCGCAAAACAAGCATCCCTTCTACCTGGCTCTCCGCATGATGCGCAAATGATGCACGCCCGCCTAGCGCTACGGCCGCGAGGCGGCATTTGGTAACATCGTTCGGGCTCAGGTAGACCGGAGCCTTGCAATGGTTAAACATAACCTCTTTCGTGTGGAAATGTAGATATTATAGTACTTTCACTGATGTCCGATGTTTACATTTTACTGTTGTTTACTGGAAAATAAATCAATTTCCTTACTGATGGGTAATCAAATGGGAAAATTACAAACTTAAAGGACTTGTAGGTCCAATCTTTTTAATGGACAATTTACCAATTCACTTTAGAAACAACTTCACGCCGAGCTCTATCTAATGGCACTAAAATCATTAAAATCTATTGCAAATTGTGGGAGGACTTTCTTGTACAAAAACCCGTATCCCGTATTAAATATGTAGCCTATAGATGTTTTTGTAAATCATTATTTATCTTTTTTTAATCACTTAGTAATTTTTTACCTTTCTTGTCCTCAATAACAATTAATTTTTTTTAGGTAATGTAATGGGCAATATACCGTAGCTGTACTGATCCTAAACAACAATAGTTAAATGTTAAATGATTTTTTTGTCCCTTATACCGCAGACTGCAAAGGTGCTTTGTCAAAAACTAATTTTTGATAAAGATAAAACAATGTGTTTTACCATACAATCCTATGGAGTTTTAGTCTATGTATCCGACTGTAAAACTTAAGAGTTGTAAATAATATACAATAAAAATAACTAAATAGTTATAAAACGATGTTCTTTTTATTTTAACAATTTAGCATCCATTAACCAATTAAATCCATTAAATTTCTTAACGTGTTTTACATCACAGTAACCACTGGCAGTTCCAGAAGAATAATGACTTTCTACAAATAGAAACATGTTATATAATCAAAATTTACATGCATTAGGGTATTGTTTTCATGGGTTTGTGAGATTATATTATAAGTTCACATTTTATGGACAGCTTAGTGTCACAATGTAATCTTTATTAGCTTTTATTGACAGTTTTTAGCGAAATTTAAGAGGTTTGGCGTATTTGAGGGAAGGGGGGAGGGGGTATGACCTTATGAAAATCTTGCCCCCCCAATCAGAATGCTGAAATGACGCCTATGCCGCAAGGTGAACGGGTCAATTCCTACCCAACCGCCCCGCGCCGCCGCCGCCGCCGCCGCGCCAACTTAGCCGCTACACACCGCTTAATTATTCCCACTAATTACCTATTACGTTCTAATTATCCGATCGTGTCCTTAATTATTTGCCTCGTTTATGCGCGGCCCTGTGGAATTAATAGATCCATCAGTCGTTATAAGGGTATAATACGGCGCCCGGTATTATACCTAATAACTGAGTAAAATGCCAAAAATTAAGTAATTTCTCCAAACCTCTGGTTTTAATGCAATCAAACTGGCTGTAATGGTCGGCGCCATGGCCGCAGTTACCCTAATTGGGTGACATTAGTTTTCCTTTTAATCTTCCCGCAGTTCAACATTCGCTTGGGTTTGGGTTTTAAAAGGATTTACAAAACAGAGTGCAAGAATTATTTGGTGGAAAACTTAGATCCTTGTTTTGAAATAGGCTAATGCCTCAATATTTGTTTATTTAAAAGTTTGAGGAGTGTAGAAGATTATAACACGTCAATCGTTGCAATTGAAGATAAAAAGAATTTTTGACGATATCTGACTGCCACTGACGTTGCGTTTGACTCAAAATCTTAATTTGTTTTTAATTTCTGTCAAATAATTAAAGCTAACTATATCTCTGAAAGTAGCCCATCTAAAATAGTCGCACTTAAGGATTAGGTCAAATACAAATAGTGGATAAAAGCAATTAGGTCAATGTTTTTAAACATCTCATTGTCATAGAAAATTGTGTTACTGTAACTGTAACTCAAAATGAATAAGACCAGTGTGTCCTCAACATTGGCGCCTTTTCATTCATTTTAAAACTCCATTATATAAATAATGTTCCATTACTTAAGTAAACAATAAACGTAATGTAACTATTGAAAATAATCAAACACCTATCAAAGCTATTTCGTGTATTTCAACTTACTTTTAACAAAACAGCTTTAAAACATAAAGAATCGTTGTATATTAAAAATACAGTTTTTTAATTTTATATTTAAATTTGTCATTGTCTTATTCAACGGCCTGCAGTTGTGGGTTACGTTTTGTATCTTTCACGTAAAAACGTGTTGCATATATTTTCATCATAAATGAAACCTCTCTAAAATTATGTAATGTAACAATTATTAATACAGGGTTCTCAAAAACTAATGATGCAAAACGAAGAAGTTTTCATCATTAACACGAATTAAAACTGACGATTGTTTGAAATAGTGAACGCATTGCAATACATAACTAAAGAAAATTCCTGAGTGTGAGTTCTGTGTTGGTAACTCTAATAGATATTTAATTGTTTTTTGGATGATTAATTTGTAATGATATTTAAATTATTCTGAAATTTAATTTTTTTATTTGCTTTATTTTCACGCTTTTTGTCAGAAGTGGAGATATACAGTTTTATAAAAAAGTATTAATTTAATTAAAGTGATGAGTAGTTATCGAATAATTAATAATTTTCTGGATATTTGCTGAGTAACAGTGCTCTTATGGAGCAGATGTAGTTTATATTTGGTCTTCTTGTAATGTAAATGAAACTATTCATTGTACCAAATTGTTTTATGAAGTTTTCATGATTGTGTATGCTTGTTTAGTTTACAAATGAAACATACTTTACTTTGTATATTATTTTTGAATAACCCTGTATAATACTTTGTCTTTGTTTAACCGGTAGGCCTAGTTAGGAACAAAATGATATAAAACTAGGAAGGTTTGTTAAATTGACAACTGAAGAAAGACTGGAAGATATAAATACAAATTTACTTAAAAGGAATATTACAGCTCTCAGCAGTTTATAATGGTTCCTTAAATATTTCATCATAATAATTGTTTTTTTTTTGTTTTTTTTTTTTGCACTGAAAAAGCTTTGTACCGTAATTGTTTTAAATGGCCAACTAAATATATTAGAAATATGTTGTTGACCATTTCTAATACTCTTAAAATATTTTACAGCTAAAAATGAATTCTTAATTAAAGGTTCTTAAGACCCTGGGAATAAAATCTCCAAACCCGTAATTATATGAATAAAAGAGATTGCTTTGGCCGGGACCGGGGGGTCTGCTCAGAGAATTCTAGATTTATTCAGCCTCATAAACAAATCGTCAGGGATAAGCCGTATACTAATTTCGGGCATCGTTTTCCTGGCGGGGAGTCCAAATCAAATTTTATCGATAGCAGAGATCACTTTGTAGAGAATATTTATTCCCCCACATTGTCAACAACGGCAGGAGTCGTCGAGTATATTAACCCAGGTTCACAATGGCCGATGGGAAATATGTGCTGGAATTGTCGTTACCGGCAACGACACTTTATCATGTGCGTCGTCGGATGTCATTTGCTGACCAGGGCTATAAAAGATTTTACTTACAAATTCAAGACCTTCGATTATGACAATTCTATTTGTTATGATTTCGTTGTCATTTTCCTTTTCCATTATATGCCTTTAACACATTTACAAACACGCACTTAACGTAGTATGAGAAAAGGTAAGGGGTTGCAGCCATGACAACTCAGTAGCATGGTATCGATCAAAAGTACCGAAAGATAATAAAATTGAACTCAGAGCATCGCTGTCATGGTTCCCAATTCCGGCGCATCAACCGCTATGACATTGACTTAAACAAGTACAGGCCTATAATCATCTATTATGTACGCAATCTTACATTACCATTGCACACCAATCATGATATACAAGACTATAGTTTCGACTGCAGCAAAAATTTTACAGCCTAAAAACGATGAAGATCTTGCTTATTAAAGAGGAAAACTGTTATTGATGTTTAAATAAACGGATCAGAGAAAACCTTTATACACACGTTGTAATTAACTATGTT
The DNA here is from genome assembly GCA_030545055.2 of Neoaliturus tenellus. NCBI lineage: Eukaryota > Metazoa > Arthropoda > Insecta > Hemiptera > Cicadellidae > Neoaliturus > Neoaliturus tenellus. The sequence continues at coordinate 60,888 of JAQYXR010000624.1, forward strand.
TGTTGCATAAGCACAAGAAACAGCGTAGGTATTTAAGTGTTGTCTTGTACAAAAGATGTATATTTAAATATAATTATTATTTAGAGAAACAAGTTATAAACTAGAATACTTTTTTATGAAACCCCATGGTTGAAACAGTCCTTATTTTAAATCACTTTAAACACAATTAAATATAAAATTGGAGATTTTAATGAGCATAAGTCCCTTCTTCTCCTAAATCTCCTTTTACTATAAAGCAATATACTGATTGATCAGCAAGAGAGTGCCAGTGATTGTCAGTAGCGACACAGTCTCCTCATAACTTAGAATCTCTGTCTAGATAACAGGATAATAATTAATCAGTGAGAGACATGGTTGTGATTGTCACTAGCAACACTGTCCTGCTGCTCCTCAGTCTTCATCGTGTAAATACCACTATATCGATTGATCAGGAAAGCTGTAGTGGTAACAGTAGCTATAGCAACACGTTCCCTCTGCTCCTCAGTCTTCTTTGTTTAGCTAGCAGTATACTGATTGAACAGTGGAGAGAGATGGCGGTGATTGTTACAAGAAACACATTCCCTCTGCTCCTCAGTCTTCTTCTTTGTATATATAGCAGTATACTGATTGAACAGTGGAGAGAGATAGCGATGATTGTTACAAGCAATACATTCCCTCTGCTCCTCAGTCTTCTTCTTTGTATAGATAGTAGTATACTGCTGATTGAACAGTGGAGAGAGATAAGGGTGATTGTTACAAACAACACATTCCCTCTGCTCCTCAGTCTTCTTCTTTGTATATATAGCAGTATACTGATTTAACAGTGGAGAGAGATAGCGATGATTGTTACAAGCAACACATTCCCTCTGCTCCTCAGTCTTCTTCTTTGTATTGATAGCAGTATACTGATTGAACAGTGGAGAGAGATAGCGGTGATTGTTACAAGCAATACATTCCCTCTGCTCCTCAGTATTCTTCTTTATCTAGCTAGCTGCATACTGATTGAACAGTGGAGAGAGATAGCGATGATTGTTACAAGCAGAAAATTACCTCTGCTCCTCAGTCTTCTTCTTTGTATGGATAGCAGTATGCTGATTGAACTGTGGAGAGAGATCGCGGTGATTGTTACAAGCAACACATTCCCTCTGCTCCTCAGTCTTCTTCTTTGTCTAGATAGCAGTATACTGATTGAACAGTGGAAAGAGATGGGGGTGATTGTTACAAGCAACACATTCCCTCTGTTCCTCAGCCTTCTTCTTTGTATAGATAGCAGTATACTGCTGATTGAACAGTGGAGAGAGATAAGGGTGATGGTTACAAGCAACACATTCCCTCTGCTCCTCAGTCTTCTTCTTTGTATATATAGCAGTATACTGATTGAACAGTGGAGAGAGATAGCGATGATTGTTACAAGCAACACATTCCCTCTGCTCCTCAGTCTTCTTCTTTGTATTGATAGCAGTATACTGATTGAACCGTAGAAAGAGGTGACGGTGATTGTTACAAGCAACACCGTTTCTCTGCTCCTCAGTCATGTTTGTCCTAAATATCACTATATTGGTTGACCAGTGAGAGCTAGAGGTGATTGTCACTAGAACTATACTCATTCTCTTCGTCAGTCTTCTTTGTCCTAGATATCACTACATCGATTGATCAATTAGAGCTCGTGGTGTTGATCACAAGCAAAAGTTTTTTTCCTTCTCAGGCTTTTTGTTTTTACTTTTTTGTGAGGTTGTATCTAGTGTTATTTTGTTCAAAGATGGGCATCATACTTTGGTTTATTTCGGGCGGTACTTTTTGGTTTCACAAGGATGATTTGAGCCCGGTCAGTGAACACTGTCAAATTGTTGGTTGATGGGTATTATGCGAATAAAATTCTATGAAATGGCAAAAAATTTCGGTTCTAGATATAGATAAAAATAATATTTTTAACGTACACATGTGTATTTTTGTAGTATTTCCTTGACCATTATTCATTCTTTAATGATCGAAGAGAGTTCCTGTCTTGAATACTCTGTTATTGTTCAACCAATGCTCTGTTTCAAACATAAATAAACCCTTTTTTAATTTCAGTCTTACGTTGGTAAGCACCCATGAATTTGCCGAAGCTAATTTATGATATATTCCACTGTATCACGATATATTTGAGTAATTACGAAGTGTTTTTCATTAGTAATCGGACAAGATATTATGATAATAAGATTGCTTTATGTTTGTGACCAGCAACAAAACATACTGAAATGCTCACTCCAGTACACAGTGATTTCGCCGAGCTGTTTGAAGTTCAAATTATAGTTTACCATGAGAATGACAACTGCTTCGAATTACATCGGCAAAAAGCGGCGGACGTTGTTTCTGGAGTTTTTCCCCGCGTAACGACCTCGCGGTAGACTTGTGTCGGGGATGTCACCGTCGCCTCCCGCAGCGTCGGTGTCTAGGGCTCCGTACACCAATGTTATGAGCTGTATCCATACAGATGCTGCGGTTCGCCGTCGCAGCGGGTAAAAACAACGGAAAAACGTCACTCGAGTGAGCTGTGACGGCCGCGACACTCGCCGTGTTTTGCGCGGACGGCGAGCGTTTTTTGTAATTGGGACGATATGTTAAAGCGAATTTAGCTGGAGAGCTATTCCTCTCTATTAGAGAAGAGTACGGGAGGAGGTCGAGAGGAGGATGGGGAGGAGGAGGAGGAGGAGGGGAGGAGCGGCGAAGGATGAGGACGGCGTAATTGGCTGCAACGGCGGCCTGCGGCGTGGAGGGGAAGACCACCCAAGAACTCGAATACTGGAAGGCGTTGTACCTTGACAACGCTACAAGACCTTCCTGCGCGGCCCGATTTATGGACCGGTACCTACCGACTCGCCGCGCTTTTTGTCTCTCCCGATATCACCGAAACACGCGGCTACAAAAACCGATAAATTATGTCGCTCCTCTGGATGCTGCCGCTCTACTCCCCCGAACAAAGCAGTGGTGGTCGACTCTTCATCGTGCACCGATGATCTAGATCACCTAGATGTCGACCGGTTCGTCCCCTCTGTTCAATTATGTTATTAGCGAGTGCACATAAAGACGTCGCTGCCGCGTCTGTCCGTCTCTTCGGCTGCCGCGTTATTAGCTGCCATTTGCTTGTGCTCACCTCCACTCCACCTCTTACATTATTTATTTGTCCAACTTATGTATTCGCCATGCTCTGATTTATTCACATGCCATAAGAGGCTATGAAAGAATCACCATTAAGAAACAATACATATCCTCAAATGAAATGATAAATGTACAGTATTTTTATTTTAGATAATTGTTTTGAAATGCATCATGCCTTGCCAAAGCAAAACTTTATAGGCAGAGGCAACGACTCCAGGAATTTTTTCACTTGTGAAAACACAAAGAAGTAGAAAGTAGTATTAGAAAGGTGGAATTAAAAACCTAGAGAGTAGATATTCTCATAGTTATCTTACTTTTAATTTGGAGACAGTGCAACATACGACGATGATCTACAATAAAACGTACCACACCTAAGCCTGTGAGAGAATGCCTTTGTCTTGAAACAAGCAGCTAGACTAACGGATGAGACTAGCTAGGTTATCTATGACACGATTTTCGTCCTTGTTAAAGATGAACGAACATTTTTTCCTAGAGGTTTGTAACCCCAAACACTACACAGTGTCCCAAACCTACCAGTATCTCGAGGTCTATGACCTCAAACATTAAACGATATGTCTTTGGCCTGCCAGCCTCTCAAGATTTGTCCCCTCACACATTACACCAGAGGTCTCTAGCCTAACAGCCTCTCGTGGTCTGTGACCTCAACCAGTCCCTAGCTTACCAGCCTCTCGTGGCCTTTGACCTCACACATTACAAGAAGTGTCCCAAGCCTACCAGCCTCTCGTGGTCTGTGACCTCAAACATTACGCGAAGTGTCCCCAGCATCTCGGGGTCTACGACCTCAAACCTTATACGAAGTGTCCCTAGCCTAACAGCGTCTAGTGGTTTGTGACCTCACAAATTACATGAAGTGTCCATAGCCTAACAGCCTCTCGTGGTCTGTGACCCCACTCATTACGTAAGGTGTCTATAGCCTAACAGCCATTCGTGGACGGTATCCTTACACAATACACGAGGTGTACCTCGCCTACCAGCCTCTCAAGATTTGTCCCCTCACAGATTACACGAGAGGTCTCTAGCCTAACAGCCTCTCGTGGTCTTTGACCTCACACATTACACGAAGTGTCCCTAGCCGACCAGACTCTCGTGCCCTTTGACCTCACACATAACACGAAGTGTCCCTCGCCTACCAGCCTCTCAAGATTTGTTTCCTCACAGATTACACGAGAGGTCTCTAGCCTAACAGCCTCACGTGGTCTTTGACCTCACACATTACACGAAGTGTCCCAAGCCTACCAGCCTCTCGTGGAAGGTATTCTCACACAATACACAAGGTATCCCTGGCCTACCAGCCTCTTGTGGTCTGTGACCTCACACATTACATGAGGTGTCTCTGGCTTACCAGCCTCTCGTAGTCTGTGACCTAACACATTACACAAGATGTCTCTGGCTTACCAGGCTCTCGTGGTCTGTGACCTAACACAGTACACTAGGTGTCTCTGGCTTACCGGGCTCTCGTGGTCTGTGACTTCGCACATTACACGAGGTGTCTCTGGCTTACTGGGCTCTCGTGGTCTGTGACCTAACACATTACACAAGATGTCTCTGGCTTACCAGCCTCTCGTGGTCTGTGACCTCACACATCACACGAGGTGTCTCTGGCTTACCTTGCTCTCGTGGTCTGTGACCTCACACATCACACGAGGTGTCTCTGGATTACCAGCCTCTCGTGGTCTGTGACCTCACACATCACACGAGGTGTCTCTTTCTTACCGGGCTCTCGTGGTCTGTGACCTCACACATTACACGAGGTGTCTCTAGTGGTCGATAACGACTCTCATTTTGCTCCGCGTCCGCATCGTGGGAGGAGGGGCAATACAACGAGCGGTCTCACCGCGGCGCACGGCTTAACGATAATATTATCACCACCATGGATAATACCGGGTAATAACAGAGTACCGGGATCGAGGGAATTAAAGGTGGGCGGAGCTAGCGCTCGATAAGCGCGCCGTAAATATACGGTTTACTTGTACGGTTCAATCAGAGAGCGCGCCACGCTCAAACCAGCTAATCGGTTGATTTATTGGCGAATTTGTACTTGTCAGATGAGTGACACGAATGTTTGCAACCACGGCATGCGATAATCACCAGACCATCGCTCCTCGTCACTTCCTCTGGGTGTCGTCGCCGACGGCATTTCGTGATGGGTGAAGCCCATTTAGTGAACTGCGGTCGAACCTTCAAAATACATTAAAATTATGCTACATAATTGTAATCATTCTAAAAACACTCACTGCTAAACGGGTTACTGTATCTTGTAGTCTGCAATGAGTTTCAAGATCGGAAGAATGTACTTTGAAATTCTGAATGCCTATGATCATGATTAGGCCTACATACTTAATTGCCCTTAAAAATCGTAAATACGCTATTTTAACATATACATTTTAAGATTAGTACTTAATACTGAGCATATCATATTTAATTTTTTTTAATGCTTTGTGTTATATGTTAGGCGAAGTAACCGGGTGTCATATTATTTAAGGTCATCCAGCAAGTTTCAATATAATTTGATTTAATACAAATGGCAAGGGTAGAACTATTACTTATTTTAGAACTAAAGATAATCATATACTAAAAAAACATTGTTCACTCTCCAAAATGAATACCCTCACTTGAGGGGATGTTGGAGGTTTGGTGTTCTTACATTGTTTAACATATTAAATATAACAACAAAATCGTGCTAAAAATACTTAAAACCTAACTAAATTTTAAAGTACCTGAAATGGTTGGAGAATAGGTAAGGAATAGGAAAAATTATATTTAACCGAAAAGAGGAGTTAGCAGCTGAGTATCTGTAATGAATCAATGAATCAACTGTGTGTACTTGAACATGTATGGCATTGGTGCTGCATTTGTATGTTTCACCTTATCGCTGATAAGTATGTCAGAACAGAATAAGGGCTTCCAAGATATCGCCTCAATATATGTATTCAGAATTTAATTGGCATTACAAGTTCATCAATTAGTTACCATAAACTAAGAAAACTAGAAATAAACCTTTGACTAGTAAAAAGTATAAATGACTGTTTCATGTAGGCCTACTTAAAACACAATTTTCAGAGCCCATTTGATTCTGAAATTGCTATACAGATCCTACCAGTTGGAAGATTTTTGAGTGAATGAATAATTTGAATTCTTGGAGAAGAAAGTCTAAATTCCTATATATCTAACCTAAAGAAACTATGAACTAATCAGAAATCAATTCGATGTTTTTTAGACACCAGACTACAAAAGAAATCTTTGTTTCTAAAGCGATATCCTCTAAAGAAAAGAAGACTAATATATATGTAATGTTCATGTAGATTTTAATATGGAAACGATTGCGACTATTAATTGAGGTCATTGGAATGTAATTGGTCTAAAAGAAAGGGACAGTTTACAGTGCTGAGTGCTGTATTGTACAGATCTGAGGACATTATTTTGTATTTTCATAATATTTATCCCCAAGAATATCGATTAGCATAAAAAGGTTAAGTTGTCTGAGCCTCTATCGTCAGTGATCCTGGACTATTTTATTCTAAGGATTCAAACTTCAAAGATTTATCTTAAGCTAGGAACATCAATAATGTGCATCAAGTGGATCTTCTTTCCAACATAGATCAAGTGGGCCATTGATGTTCTTAGCTCGAAAAATTACCTTAAAGGTTCGAAACCTTCGTGGCTATAGACACCCAGGATTACTGACATAGACTAGGTAACTTAAACATTGTATATTTTTATTTTGTAACTAATTCGCCCTCTTGGGATAATGACAAACCAACATATTTTATATCTCCAGTCCACCCGTTTGAGAAAGTGATAAAAACACAATTAAGAACACGAGTGATACAATTGGGAATCGCGTTATCGCTCGGTAAGTGCGTTATCGCAGCGCTCGAGTCGCACGCGTTACAGTAATGATGGATCAATTGCAATGCGTGTGAGGGGGCGGGGGCGTGCGCAATTGCGCGTGAGCACGACGTGTTGTCACACTGGTTTAATAATCTGTCTCATTGGGCTAATAAGCGTTGGATAGTATTTGCCGACGAGGACTGGCTTATCTCCCCGACCGCACACACCACCGACAATTCCCTCTACAAATACTGCGCTAATCTACCCCGGCCAACCGCGGCGCACCACATTCATCATTCTAATTGTCATTGTCCTCCATATTTCATATTTCGACGTTATTTCACGTTTCAGCTGGGTTTTGGGTAATGCTTTAGAGATTCAAATTTAAAATTATTTTAGTTTTAATTTAATGTTGGTCATAACTGTTTGATGAAATAGAAGTTAAGCCTACAATGTGCACTCTAGCCGATTTCACGTATTTTTATACTCACTAGAGTCTTATAGTTCACTTTTAGCAAACTTCCCTTTCCCTATAGATAATACACTCTTACGGTAATAGCCATGGTAAGGCCCAAGCCTGGGACCATGTTACTTTTTCATAATTTGAGGTCCTCAGAAGCCAAAAACTCAATTTGTTCATTTTCATTTATATTTAATCAAAATTTATACTTGTTTCGATATACAACTATGATCGGGTTATGGGAACGGAGTTTTATAAAATTTCACAGAGGTCAAAAAAGGTTTTTTTTGCTTAACATATTACGGAGAAAATCCAAAAATAGGTTTCCTATGCTAATCTTATGGGAAATCAACAAAACCATTTATCTTGCTTATTTATGGATAAAACTTGGTATTCACTAGGAAGGGTTTAACTGAATTTTGCTTTCAACGCCCATACATGGTGGACAAACCTACATACTCACCCCATTGAGCTTAAGCAGAAAAAAATGTGCCGAATTTTAAAATATTTATTTTTACCTTACCCAACAATTACATTTAAACAACTAACATTTTTTAACAACATCATATGACAGTTAACCTACATACTCATTTATGTGATATTTATGGGGAAAATACAAATTCTCAAATTCGAGTACGCAGGTCTGTTGCGACAGGGGTATTATTATTTAGGTGCCCTCTAGTTTTTCGTAATGGAGATAGCATTTAAATCTGAAATTGGTTCCATTGGCTGACTTATTTGCTTCCCAATAGCAACAAGATAACGATTGTACAATATTTTTATCACCAGAACCATCAAGTTTTAAAACATAAATACGTCGTCGCCATCCTCCTTCTAGCCTCCCCTCTCTTGGAAACCAGTTGCCAGCATATTCATCAGTCGCCTCTGAAAGTAACGTGTTTCACGGAGCAATTTCAGTCGGAAGAGCGAATTGGCTTTTAGTATGGAAATAAAAGATGCGAAGTCCGAGTTAGGCAGGGTCGGGTTTCACAGTAGCTCCCTCCGACGGCTCTTCATTCTTCAGCTTCTTCATTCCCTAACCTTCTTCAATCTTCGACTCGCCAGTTCGAGGAGATCATTGTTTTTTATAAAAATGTGATGGCTGTAGGCTTGAAGATGGTCCTTGCGTAGCAAACCCACATGTTTGATTGTTAGGCGTGTATTATTTAACTACAAAATTCCATGCATATTTTCTTAGAGGCAATTGTTTATTACAAACTTTAT
>JAQYXR010000625.1:0-69506 GCA_030545055.2 Neoaliturus tenellus
ATAAGAGGTTCCATCTCTGTAATTAACAATGAATTCTAACAGCGGTCAGATAAGAAATAATAAAACTTAAAATAAAAGTGGTCTCTACATCAAAATAAAAATTAAATGTGCCATACAAAAAACTGATGATTGTTCTTAAAAACTATGCTATGGTTTGGTACTTTCAAACCGCGCACCGCACTTTACCACCAGGCGGCTCTGGCACCTCCCCAGGTGCCGTCAAAGCTCATGGTATGCAATACCTAGTCCCTGAGTGGCAAAGCTCGCCATAGTGCGCCCTTAAATATAATATATAAACAAATTATACTAGTGTCTATCTTAATATTTGGAAAAGAAAGTCAATGTCTTCTAAACTAAATAGCCATTTCTTTAATGTTTTAGTAAAAATTGTTTTAGTCGGTGAATTTTTTATTTTTTCAGGCAGCATGTTGAAAATTCTTGGTGCTACAAAACTGTAAGATTTGATAAAGAAAGTATTATTCGGTCTGGGTAATGTGAACTGTGCTGCATTTCTAAGTTTATTTCGGTAACTATTTTCGTTTTCTGGTCTATTTCCACTTTTACTAAAAAACATTTTTAAGACTTTAAAGACAAATAAATATTTTAAAGGTAGAATTTTGTTGTTAATAAAAAGCGGAAGAGATGGCTCAAATTTACTTTTGGAACAAATCAATCGTAATACATGTTTTTGCTGAATGTAAATAGAATCAGTGTGCGTTTCATAAGCATTACCCCAAAATATTAATCCATACTCTACTCGACTCTGAATAAGTGAAAAATACAAAGTTCTTAGCACATGTTCACTAGTCATGTCTTTTAGAAAGTAAAAATATCTCAAAATACTATTAGTTTTATTTTTTAATTTAGTGATATGAACTTTCCAACTTACATCGCAATCTAGATAAAGCCCTAAATACTTTATATTATCAGTCTTGCTCACAATTGCACATTCTGGATAACACATAATATTGTTCTGTTTAATACACTCAGAACAGTGATAAAATATTGGATCATTGAACTCGACTTTTTTTCTGAGACTGAAATTTATAAATTTTGTTTTTTCAGCACTCAGCAGCATGTGATTAGCAGTGAACCACCACTGCAGTGCTTTTAGGTCTTTATTCATGGCTAAATTAACTGTGTCTAAATTTTTTTCTGCATAACACAGAGCAGTGTCATCTGCAAATGAAGTTAATTTTCCATGAAATTTTGCATCACAAAGATCATTTATATAAATTATAAATAATATTGCTCCGAGCACTGAGCCTTGAGGAACTCCTGTTTTTATTACCCCCATACTGCTATATACTGAATTTATTTTAACACATTGTTGTCTTCCTAACAAATAGCTTTTGAACCAACTGTGGGGAACTCCCCGTATTCCACAGTTGTATAATTTATTCAACAAAATTGTATGATCTACAGTGTCAAAGGCTTTCTTTATATCGAGAAATAAACCGCTAACACTTTTACCATCATTTAAACCATGATAAATGTTTTGCAAAAAATTTAAGAGGGCATGCTCAGTATTAAGGTTTGCTCGGAATCCAAATTGATTTGTACTAAAAAAATCTATATAATTAAGATATTTAATTAGTTTTTGTTTCATTATTTTTTCATAAATCTTAGAGAAGCTTGACAACAACGATATAGGTCGATAATTATTACAGTGCAATTTTGAACTACTTTTGAAAATTGGTATCACAACTGCATTTTTCAAAGATTTTGGAAAAACCCCACTTTGGAAACTGAGATTGATCAAATACAATAGTATATGGAAAATCTGTGCTGAAGATTCCTTTATTAACTTAGAGCTCACACCATCCACCCCTGGACTTGTGTTATTTTTCAAACTATTAATCGCAGCTGTAAGTTCATCTGGCATTACGTCATCCAAGAAAAACGAATGTGGTTGGTATTTTCGTGGAAAATAATTTTTGTACTCAAGCGAAAAAAAATCATGAGAAATAGAATTATTCAGTGCTAGTTTTTCAACAATACTTAAAAAATAATTATTAAATTCGTTTGACACTTTTTGTGGATCATTAACTGATTCACAATTGATTTCTAATTGAATGTTTGTGTTATTTGATTTAGATTGACCAGTTATTTCATTCAAAACTTTCCAGGTTTCTTTAGAATTACCTTGGCATTTTTCAAACTTTTGTTTGTAAAAACTATCCTTTAAGAGTTTAATTTCATTTTGTAATCTATTTCTGAATTTTTTGTAATACATTTTCAGGTTCTCATTGTTTGGATGATTTTTTACTAATCTGAAAATATGATTTCTTTTTTTAATTTTATAACACACTGACTCATTTATCCAAGGTTTTATTTTCTTCACCTGAGTTTTATTATTGTCAATATTTTTTTTGCATCGGGCTTCGTAATTTTTGAAAATATTAATAAAAACATCAAAAGCCGCTGACGCATCAACCTGGTTGTACACATCAGTCCAGCTCTCGTTCTCCAGGAGTTTCCTGAGCAGAGCGTAGTCTGTGCGGTAGCGGGCCGGGGCAGGGGAAGGGACAGCCGCACCGTCCCCTCCCCGCCCCCCGCCAACCACGCGCACGTCCATCCTGCACATGGAGTGGTCTGTGTGGCCAGCGTGAGTCACCGTCGTATCTACATCTATCTTGTTTTTACAAGATAATCTTACATAACAGTGATCTATGCACGTTGCTGTATTATCTGTAATTCTAGTAGGCGTATTTATTAAGCTTTCTAACCCATTAACAGCCATTAAAGAAGTATAATTATCAATAGCCACAGAATTTATATCGTTTCCATTGATTGGAATATTTAAATCTCCAACCCAGAATAAATTTTTAATACTTTTGAAGTTATATTTTTTGTTTCTAAAAATATTTTGGAACTCACTAACAAAAATATCTATTGATTGGAATATTAATCTGTAAATTGCTATTAAGTGAAATTTATGTTCTAATATTTGAAATGAGATAAACAGAACATCAGCTGAATCACAATCCATATCTAAAAGATTAACATTCGATAATGAGATTTTACTTACATAAACTGCAATTCCGCCTGATCTGTAGGTATCATTACGCTTTAAAAATAAATTATAATTCGGAATCTGATAAAATTCTGTTTCAGAAGAATATATCCATATTTCAGATAATATTAGGATGTCAGGCATTAAATTATTTACAGTTAATTCTGAAATAAACAAATCAAAATTTTTTCTTAAACTTCTAATGTTTTGGTGAATAATTGAAATTTTCTCAACCATTTCTAAATAATAATAATAAAATTTTTAAGACTTACATTATTAAATTATTTGGAATATTTATATTTATTGTTGACGAATGAAAGTGACATAAATAAAATAAGAAAATCAAATTCCCTGAAAAAACATTCGTGTTAACGACTTACAGATTGTCCAAGTCAGTCTGACATTTCACGTGGATCACAGGCGCAGATTCTTCTTTCCGTAGGAAAATCTTGGCTCCCCTCACCCACAGATACTTGTAGCCTTTGTCGGTCTTCACCCTCCGCGCCGCCGCAAACAGCCTCCGCTTCGCAGGTGATAGTGACTCGTTTATATAAACTGGCTGGTCCATCGTCATGTTGAGGTGTCGGGTGGAGAAATCCCTCTTCACACGTCGTTTGTTTATTATTTCATCTTTCTCAAATCTTCGTACAAATTTTACTATGATTCCTGGCGGTTTTGTAACGGATCCTGTGTCTTTTCCAAGTCGATGGCAAGCATCTATCATTGAATCAGTTATATTCATGTTAAGGGCCGTTCCTACTCCTTTTACAACATTTAACACATTTTCATTTTCCTGACAAGGAATGCCATGTATTTCAACAGCATTTACGCGTGAGTACTGCTCCATATCTTCTACTCGATTTTATAGATCAACAATCTTTTTATTTAATCTTTTGTTTTCTTGGACAAGATCATTAATTAATTTTAAGCTATTTTCAAGTGAGATTTTCTGTTCAACAGTAATTTTAGTATTTTCTTCCAGTTTTTCATGTAAAGCTTCGTAAGATTTATTAAAACTAGCTTCCTGTTCTTTTTGATTCTCAGCAATTTCATTAATTTTTTTCATGAGGTCGTCTAAGGTTACCTTACCGTCTTGCGCATCTGCATCGAATCTCATGCTTTTCCTCCTAGATTCAGCACAAGGTGGACACCTCCACGGCATGGCCTCCGAAACAAGGCACTCCACTTCAGACTTACTCATTTGAACGCACGCGGCGTGAAAATCACGTCTGCAGTCACTACAACTAACTTTAAGTTGATTCTTGTTTATTGTTTTAGTACAAATACCACAGTTCACCATTTTATTGTAGTTTAATAAATCCAAAACTATAAAACAGAATAGTAGCGAAATTAAAACTCCGCGAAATTCGGTTGCTAAAATCGAACTCGGCACACGTTTGAACTTTAAAGTAAGGACCTTATCGAGACCGGAGCACTGTCACAGAACGATGTGTCTTATCTGAGCGCTGACTCATGACTGTAAATAACACTTTCAGATAATAAATTCAAGCACAGTATCGAGTTTAAGGTTGACGAATAAAAATAGTTTTTAAAAACATAATTTAAATATATTTTTGAAAATGCCCCGTTTAATTTATTTGATGTGGAAACCCGTTATGCATGCATTAGGAATCAATAATGGCTGAAAGCTACGGTTATTATTGCTTGACTGAAAAAGCATTTGAACCGTACAACGGATCATCTGATGCGGCCGGTCTTGATCTGAGAAGTGCGTATGATTATGTTGTACCGAAACGCGGTCAACAGTTGATAAAAACTGACTTGACTTTCAAATTCCCAGATGGGTGCTACGGGAGGATAGCGCCAAGATCTGGCTTGGCTTTAAAACATTCTATAAGTGTAAATGCCGGGGTCATAGACCGGGACTATACTGGGAATGTCGGTGTTATCTTGATGAACAATTCCGATACCGATTTTCATGTGCGTTGTGGAGATAGGATTGCGCAGATCATCTGCGAGATGTACAAAAAACCACCTTGTATTCGAATAGACAAAGTTGAACAAACTGAACGTAAAGACGGTGGATTCGGAAGCACCGGTATAAACTGATTAAATTATAAAAAAAATGATGTTGGAAATCAAAATGTCTCGAGATTTTTTTTTCAGCCTCAGACTTAATGTAACGGTGATTACCAAGCGCTCTTCCTTGTCATGTGACCTATTAAAATACACCATTTTGAAAAACCTGAAAATGGTTGAAATTAACCCGAAATCAGATACAAACTGGCCCAGAACCAGTCAAATATGAGGTTTACAAGGGTAGGTTAAGAGGGCGCCTCGTACTTCCCTCGTACTTCCCTCGTACTTCCCTCGTACTTCCAAAATTCACCATTGCATAACCTGAGAAAATGTTGTAAAATAGTTGAAAATGTTGTAAAATGGTTGCAATTAGCCTACAATCAGATAACAAACTGGCCCAAAACCTGTCAAAAATGAAGTTGACGGAGGGCCGGAAATCGGAAGTACGAGGTGCGCCAGAACGCCTGTTTCATATCTACTATTACCAAAAAGAAAAGTATACATATTTTAGGAGTTTACCGCCCTCCAAGAAGAGATAAGGAATCATTGCTCCTCGCTCAACAGACCCTGGCAACAATATTGGGTTCATGGTTGTCACCAAACATCTCGATCGTCATTCTTGGTGATTTCAACATAGATTGTCTGGAAACATCTCCTAGCAAGACTGAGCTCAATGAACTGCTGGAAACTTTCAACGTGATCAGATTAGATCTTCCACCGACCAGAATAACCAAACATTCAATCTCTTCTATCGACATATGTTGTGTATCATATAGCCTCACAGATAAGGTCAGAGTTAAGGTCGTGGAGACAGGAATTTCTGATCACACAGGCCAGATTTGTGATATTGACTTTGAAATCTGCAGAAAAAGTATATGCCCTACTGCAAGTAGAGCTACCAGTGCTCAACACCTCGAAAATTTAAAGTTGTATCTTGAAGATCAAAATTGGGAGTCTGTCCTAGCTAGTGATCAAGTCGATAAGGCCTACGACAAATTTCTGGCTATTATCACCTTAGCCCTTGACACAACCTGTCCACTAAGAATACACCGAAGAAAATGTTACAATCCCATTAAAAAAGTATTTGACGAAGAGGCTGCACACCTGAGACAAACCTTTCTGAATGCTCAAAACGCTATACTTTGACGGGAGTAGAGGATGACAAAACTACTGCAAACCTACATAAGAAGAACTACGACTTGAAGTTAAGGGATCTGCGCCGTGAAACATCTGCCAATTTCATTGCTAAGTCAAGCAGTAAGTCTAAGGCCGTGTGGGAGGTGATCAACAGCGAAAGGAAATCTAAGCGACAAGATCCTTCGGACATAGGTTTCTTAATTCTACCTGATAATAAAAAGATCGAAGATCCTAATGAAATAGCTAATTCATTTAACTACTATTTCACTTCAATAGCAGAAGAGACCTTGAAGAACATTCAGGCTGAGAGGCCGAGAACCTTTGTCACTGATGTGCCAAATATTGCACACCCATTAAATGATTTGACACCAACATCAGATAAAGAGTTACTGAAGATAGTAGGTGCAATGAAGAGCAAGACGTCGTCGGGGTTGGACGAGATTTCCTCTCGTATTGTGAAGCACTGCCAAGATGAACTCCTCAAACCATTACTTCATATTGTAAACTTGAGTCTTCGTAGTGGCTGTTTTCCCAGTAAATTAAAGTCCACGAAAGTTATACCTCTACACAAGAAGGGTAACAAACATGAGCTCAGTAACTTCAGACCAATTTCCCTAGTATCTACTTTTTCCAAGATTATTGAAAAAGTAGCTTTAATAAGAATTGTAGAACACTTAAAGAAGAATAATATTAACCTAGTAAATCAACATGGCTTTCTTAAGAACAAGTCAACGATGACTGCGCTAGTGGACTTGATAGAGTACATAGTAGAACGGCTTGAGGAGGGTGAAAGCATCGTTGGTGTCTACCTAGATCTTAGTAAAGCCTTCGATTGCCTCGATCACGACCTCATACTTACTAAACTGGCCGCACTTGGCTTCCAAAGCACTGCCTGGTCATGGTTTGCTAGTTACCTGAAAGGTAGAAAACAATTGGTGGAACTGAAACACAAAGTAAATGGAACCTACACCACCATAAAATCGTCCTTGCTCCAAGTCTGCAGAGGTGTACCGCAAGGTTCCGTACTCGGTCCTATCATCTTCATACTCTTTACACACGACCTTCCCGCATACACAGAAACGTTCAGTAAGGCGGTCATGTATGCTGATGACACGGTTCTGATATCCTCCAGTAAAAACTTGGAGGAGCTGGAGATGAAGTCTTATATTTCTCTTAACCTTGCTGTTGAGTACTGCACAGTGAATGATCTTGTCTTTAATGCAGAGAAAACTAAACAGCTTAATATGGGCAAAAAGAAAGACGAGATTTCAGAGTTCCCTAACCTACAAACTGTTGAATCCTTAAAACATCTGGGTTTAGTTATAGACAACAAGCTTACCTGGGAAGAACATGTTGACAGTCTCTGCAAGAAATTAAGCTGTGGCATTTATGCTCTTAGACGTATCAAAATAGTAGGCACACCCGAGGCAATGAAAACAGCTTACTTTGCTCTGATTGACAGTCACATTAGGTATGGAATAGTACTCTGGGGCTCTACGGCTCAACAAAATATTAATCGTGTAATGGTCATTCAGAAGCGGGCGGTAAGGATTATGGCTGGATTGGAATGGAGAGAGAGTTGTAGACAGGCATTTGTGGACTTACAATTGCTCACTGTCATCAACACCTACATTCTAGAAGTTGTAACGATGGCTTGCAAATTAAGCCCACCCCGCAACGTTGACATCCATTATCATAACACTCGTCGTGTTCATGACTTCAATCTTCCTGCACATTGCAGTAAAAGATTTGAGTGCAAACCATCCTATGTTGGGGCCAAGCTTTACAACTGCCTGCCTGATGAAGTCAAGAGTTCCAGTCCACAACATCTGAAGACGGCTCTCAACAATTAATTGGCTTCTCCACTATCCATTCTACAGCTTGGACGAATTCCTGAACTGGCGCACTGCATGAACCAAGAAAGACCACCTTCCGTTTTGCCATTTAATAACCATGTCAGTAGTATTATTATTATTTATTTATTTTTTATGTTCACGCTGTTTCAATCTTGAAGATTGTAAATAAAGCATTTCTCTCTTAATCCAAATACATATAATCCAAATTAAAAATTAAAATTTGAAAACCCGACCCAAGTAAAACAACTCATCGCCTGTCACTAATTTAGGCACCGCAGATATGTTTATTATTAAATAGATATTAGGTCTACATAATAATTTTTTTTACTTTAGATTTACCTTCTTACCTAAAAACATCCCCATTTATTGCCAATGTATATAGAACTAAATAAATAGAGACATCCCATGTTAAAATACTTTGCCTTGAAAAACATAGGAAAACAAAGCGCTGATCTAGGATTACTTCTTATTGCCAAGTGAATTGCTCTTTCTACCTACCTTCTAAATGTAAAAATGATCATATTTGTTTACAAAAAATAAAAACAATAACAAACATCTGCAAAATTGTTCTAGCCACCTTAATTCCATTTAACCAATCAGCATGATCTTTGAATGAAAATTATCAGTGTTTCGTGAGCAGCGTCCTCACAAGGACCCTACTTATTCAGATCTTTTACATTAGTACTGTCCCGTCTGTACCCGCATTATTTCGAAGATCGAGCAATTTATTAACCTTGTTGGTTTTAACTACATATTTTGTTTTATGAAATACACCTCTTTTTGTCATAACATTTCATGAAAGCTAAATTGGGAACTAAAATTAGTTTGCAATGATAATAAAAAATATTTTAAGATTTAAGGAACAAAACTCGTTCTGTAATACTAAGCATAAATTATTTTAATATTCATATTGAGAACCAAGAACTTAGTTGATTTTACACGCTGTATTTTAGCTAGTGAAAGGTAAAAGGGTTAGACATGAATGAGTCTGTATTTAAAATTTTAAGTGTTGCAATCTGTGGTGAAAATGACACACTGTCTAATCCAGCTGATTAAAAAGCATATATAAGATGATAGAATTCAATATTCCCATAAGATTAACATTGAATATTTCTTTTACTATGAGGCAGAGCCTTTTTGACGAACGTTGGTTTAGAGCAGCTAAATTGTTTCTAACTGCACCATTTAACACAGATAAAAATTTTCATATCTATATTAATAAAATTAGAGTTTTGTCTGTACATTGCTTATAATCTTGAAATTTTTGGTTATTTTTTCTTTTTATGTATTACAGAATCCAAAATCGACGTCATCTAAATTTCCTTCCCTCTGTCTTTCTCTCTCTCTGTCTGTCATTCACTGTGTCTGTAACGCTCATGGGCCCTATTTTGTCCTCTTTTCACGGGAAAACGATTTTACGTGATGGTCTAAATTTTTTTCCTGTTATAGACAAGTGTGGTGTGAAGGTTCATTACAACTTAAATTGCCTCAGCGACCCCAGGGCTTTGCCCCATTGTACGTCAAAGTAGCCAAGTTGTGCTAAAATACCAATCTTTGATCTCTTTTCACACGACAAGGGCTTTAGTAAATGATATGAAAATTTTTATCAGTGTTAAATGGTGCAATTAGAAACAATTTAGCTGCTCTAAACCAACTTTCGTCAAAAAGGCTCTGCCTCATGGTAAAAGAAATATTCAATGTTAATCTTATGGGAACATTTAATTCTATCATCTTATCTATGCTTTTTAAACAGCTGGATTAGACAGTTTGTCATTTTCACCACAGATTGCAAAACTTAAAATTTTAAATACAGACTCATTTATGTCTAACCCTTTTACCTTTCACTAGCCAAAATACAGCGAGTGAAATCAACTAAGTTCTTGATTCTTAATTTGAATATTAAAATAATTTATGCTAAGTATTACAGAACGAGTTTTGTTCCTTCAATCTGAAAATATTTCTTATTATCATTGTAAACTAATTTTAGTTCCCAATTTAGCTTTCATGACACGTTCTGACAAAAAGAGGTGTATTTCATAAAACAAAATATGTAGTTAAAACTAACAAGGATAATAAATTTCTCGATATTCCGAATAATGCGAGTATAGACGGGGCAGTACTAGAATGTGTGAGGATGCTGCTGACGAAACACTAATAATTAATTATTTTCATTCAAGGATCATGCTGATTGGTGAAATGGAATTAGATGGCTAGAACCAATGTATCTAGAACAAACCAAGGTAGGTGACACCAACAGCTGATTGAAGCATTTTAAAGTATCTCCTGCACCGTTGATGTCTTGTTGTTTATCTTGACACATGGGTGGTTTGCTTTGAATATTTTAAGTGCTGCACCTTTGACGCCATTGATTTTGTTATTGTTTTTGTTGATGTCACCTACCTCCTTCTCATTCTAGATTTCTTGGCTAGAACAATTTTTCAGATGTTTGTTGTAGTTTTTATTTTTTGCAAACAAATCTGCTCATTTTGACATTTAGAAGGTAGAGAGAGCGATTCCCTTGGCAATAAGAATTAATCCCAGATCAGCGCTTTATTTTAATATGTTTATCGATATTTTAACATGGGGTGTCTCTATTTATTTGGTTCTGTATAAATTGGCAATAAATGGGAATGTTTTTAGGTAAGAAAGTAAATCTAAAGTAAAAAAATAATTAAGTAGACCTAATATCTACTTAAAAATAAACATATCTACACTGGTGCAGTGCCTACATTACTGACGGGCGATGCGTTGTTTTACTAGGGTTGTTTATTGTAATTTTAATTAGTTTTTAATTTGGATTAAAAGTTGTACATGTCTTTTAAGAGTCATCTTCACCCCTGGGCCAGTAGCCCATTGTTGGGCAGCCAGCAATGTTAATGAAAAACATGGCTTTTAATGAAAAACATGGTATTTGATTCCCCTGTTTTGGACGCCGTTTTTCAACCGATTTTCTTTAAACTTGGTAAGTGTTTAGTTGCATAGTTATATTATGTCCCTCATACCTCGAAATTTCGAAAATTTTACTAAATTTTGAAATATTACTAAGGAAAATCGAGTTACTTTGCGACGTCACAGAAAGTAATATTTGTTAATTTTTCAAAATTTCGAGGTATGAGGGACCTTATATAACTATTCAACTAAACACTTACCAAATTTTAAAAAAATCTGTCTAAAAACGGCGTCCGAAACAGGGGAATCAAATACCATGTTTTGCATTAAAAGCCGTATGATTAACATTGCCGACTGCGCAACAATGGGCTACTGGCATAGGGGTGAAGATGACTCTTAAGGGTAGAACAAGAAAAATAGAGGTGGGGTACAGGGGTACATTGGATTTAGTACAGCTATTGTCACAAAGTTTTAATATTCTTGACAAGTCTGAGTTTTCTTTAATCGTCTATGAGTAGTGGTAAGGTGTACTTTAGAACTATAAAGTTAATCACGAATATTATTGTTTAGCAAAACTGCAAAAAACATTAAAGACAAAGACATAACTTCTAAGTTCTAACCCAAAAGGGAAATGAATATAACAAGATTTTGACAAATTTACCAAGAAGCTATTAAGCATAAAATATGTTATGATATCTAGATATGTTAAAATAAACCAAATGAAGGTGACATATTGAATTTGTGAAAGGATTTTTATATTTCTGTTAATAATCTGCAAACACACCCCGTGCGAAGAACGGGTACTCAGCTAGTCATTTACTAAAGCCCTTATTGCGTGAAAAGAGATCAAAGATTGGTCTTTTAGCACAACTTGGCTACTTTGACGTACCATGGGGCAAAGCCCTAGGGTCGCTGAGGCAAATTAAGTTGTAATGAACCCTCACACCACTCTTATCTATAACAGGAAAAATTTCTAGACCATCAGGTAAAGTCGTTGTCCCGTGAAAAAAGGACAAAATAGGCCCCATGAGCGTTACAGACACAGTGAAAGACAGACAGAGAGAGAGAAAGACAGAGGGAAAGAAATTTAGATGACGCCGATTTTGGATTCTTTGACACATAAAAAGTAAAAATTACCAAAAATTTCAAAATTCTAAGCAATGTACAGACAAAACTCTAATTTTATTAATATAGATTACTTAACAAAGGGTTTACAAACTTCATTGCATGGGAAATCGAAAAGGAGATTAAAAATAACACCACATGAAGATAACCTAGCCAAATGTAGTCTGAATTTAAGACTTAAGTTAATTTAGAATCAACGTAGGACCAGGCCCAGCCAAAGTTGTAAGGCCTAATAAAATTTTTCCATTTCAAAAATTTATTTTGGATCGAATATGTGAAGGGTAGAATGTGAAGCCGTTAAAACGTCGATAAAGTATTTTTGGAACCTCATATCTAAATTTGAAATAGCTTATATTAAAATATAACTCAAACAATAATTTATAACGGACCATTGCATAGACTTAGAATTGATTGCTGAGAGAAATCAGGAGTCTCAAGAGTTAATTTTACCACGGGAATGAATATAATTCGGGCGGAAATTAACTGAAGATTAATAAGTTTTGTTGGTAAGTTTAAAGTTTGTTTTGGCGTCCATAACAAAAAAGCACGTATGTGTTGGTATACAACCGACTTACACCGATTACAGTGACTACGTGGTAAACTATCGATTTCGAAGTTGTTCAATATCGATAGTAATTGGCTTGACAGTGACGTCATTATTCTGCCCTGCGGCGGGTGAAAAAGTGCTCTCCGAATGGTTAGTGAGGATAGTGTTGGCTTCACTTCATCCCAGTAAGTCATTCGGTAGCAAGGTGACTGTAGGCCAGGGCCAGGTGAGCCGTATCCCATAAGAGCAATGGTGTCACTTTCTGCGACATCCATGGATGTCGTCTACCGGCAAGTGTTGCCAACAAAACAGCAAACAACAATCGTTCTCGTTTGCGTTGGGAAATTTTTTGTCTCAACAATTACTAAAATAAGGAATTTCAAAGCAAAATAGGGTAGAATTTATGGTTTTAGATGTACCTTGATTGATAATTTGTAATTTGGTCATTACCTAATGGTTTTTTTATCAACTAATAATACAAATTTAAAATAAGTAATATGGTGTCGTTTAGATAAATATTGTATCCATGGCAAGACTGCTTCATTCTCTTTTTCAATCAGCTGTGAAATGGTAAATATTATAACGTAAGTTGACTTCCGTTTTAGTTTAGACGCTTCATATCCGGAACACAAAAAAAGCGATTCGGCTGACCTGGGAAGAAGTTACCCAGACAGCAATGAACGTTTACAAGAAGTTTGCACATCAATTTCAACTGCAAACGAAAATGTTTGCTGTAAATATTCATTGATAACATAAAATTGTTTTAAGCACTTTCCGCAAATATGCAAGTTTACACTTCTCACATTTGCGGAAAGATTTTCACAGATGTTTGCAAAAAGTGATCAACGAATGTTTTCCAAAAGTGATCAACTAATGTTTTTTAAAAGTGATCAACGAATGTTATCCAAAAGCGATCGACGAATGTTTTCCAAAAGTGATCGATGAATGTTTTCCAAAAGTGATCGACGAATGATTACCAAAAGTGATAGACAAATGTTTACCAAAAGTGATCGACGAATGTTTTCCAAACGTGATCGATGAATGTTTTCTAAAAGTTATCAACGCATGATTATCAAAAGTGACCAATGCATGTTCGCCAAAAGTGTTAAAAAGATGTTTGAAATAGTGTGCAATGAATAGTATATTTCACCACTCGTCTGGAAAGTGATCCATTTCAGGGCGAGATAGTGTTTTACGCGCGAGGTGAAGCCAAGCATGGAAAACACTATCTCGCCCCGAAGTGGGTTACCTTCCGGACGAATTGTGAATGATACTTTTCATCACGGTGCAATTAATAAAATATATGAATGTTTTAAAGGAGAATTATTCGTAATTTTTTCGTTATTACACATAGTTAACAAAGACAGAATTAAAAATTTAATTTGTTTTGAATTCAGCTGATTGAGTTGTTGCTGTACAGGAAAAGTTTGTTGATGTAGTAAAAAATTGTTTACCTTGGACCGAAAGTAATGTTTATTTACGGAAAAACAGCTGATGGTGACTAGTTTTATCTGTTTTGAAATTGACGACTTTCGAAAGCCTCAG
Organism: Neoaliturus tenellus; assembly: GCA_030545055.2. Classification (NCBI taxonomy): domain Eukaryota; kingdom Metazoa; phylum Arthropoda; class Insecta; order Hemiptera; family Cicadellidae; genus Neoaliturus; species Neoaliturus tenellus. Next base: position 14,156 of record JAQYXR010000625.1, read on the forward strand.
CTGCACGGAAAGTAGCTACTTTCAAATACAGAGTGATGATAATAATTAATTTTGTAATAGAATGGGTTGCTGGCCATTTGTTAATAAATGTGGAACATAAATATGGCACTTATAAACTGATATGCAGCTTAATTTCAACCACCTTTAGTTATTTGACATGTCATGTGCAGAATGAACCATACAGTTATCCAAAAGTAAAACATTTAAAACCAAAACTTTTGTAATTTAAACACATTATACATAAACTTGAAAATAAATTGTTGTAAGATCGAGTTTTTTTACAGTTATAATCAACCTTCATTTAATATGATTCATAAATTGCATGAAAACTATTATAAAATCAATGTTTTCTTTTGTTTCAATGAAATATAAACAATTTTATAAACAAAAAAATTCTCAAGCAGGGAACATAAGAATAAAAATCGTTATTTTGCAAATATTTTAATTTTGAATTATTTACAGAATATAGATTATAAATTTAAAGATAAATAGATTACATACAGAGATATATAGATACATAAACTATGTATACAACAGGTTAGTTAGGTGTTGGTTCAGCTCCTTTGGATTCCCTGAAAAAAAATACAATGAATTAAAAAAATTTTCGGCCTATAGCAATAAATGGCCTACTCTATACTTATTTAATACGCTAAGGGTTTTTTTGTGTTAACTCCTCCTACAATTATCAACCGATTTTCATATTTTTGGTGTCGTTGGATAGGGCTTGGTGTGTGTTGTTTCCGACAAAAATTGATGAGAAACAGACTTAAAGTAAGGGCGCTATCCACAAATTAAATTTGAAATTTTCCCATTAGAAAAACTTTGCCATTGGTTTGAGAATTTTAAACAACTCTTAACGTTCAGCTGTAGTTTTTGGTGATCACTGATATTCACAATATTGGATTGGTCGGATTTAATTGATTTAGAACTAAATATAACTTTTGTATTGTATCAAAATAAATTGCTCGATGTCAAGCAACACGTGCACTATTTAATAATCATCTATTTTTCACCTATTTCTACTTGAAAAAGTTTTAGTGTTTCTTATCTTATTTGTATTTCAAAATACTCACAACTTGAAATCTGTAATGTATGTTACAATTAATTTATTTATAACAATATTACTTGGGGGACCATGCATTTTCTCGATTACCGTAATCATGTATAATTTGTAAGACAAGCTTGTTTGCTCTGCTCACTTGCCAGGCCAAGGGATGCTACATTCTGGTTATGTGTAATGAACCTCAAATTTAAATTCCATTTCCTGAATTTTTAGTTATCAACCGATTGAATAGCTACAAAAAGTTTTTCAATAAGGTCCTACTTTAAAGGTATGTGGGATGCAAACTGGATTTTTCCAGTCGGGACCTGCTACACTCACATTTCTCAATTGCTACTGAAAACCTCATACAAAAACAAAATAAAATCTTGTTTTAAGGGATAAGGCTTCTAAATTAATTACAGTATATTACCCTGGCATGTTAAAAATATGGCAAAACATCAATTTATGAACCGTTTTTGCACCATTTTAGTTTAAACCTGATCATAAGTAAATAGCCTATTTACCATATGTATACAGGGTGTTTGGAAAAAACGTTTCAGGAATTCAGGAGGTTATTGCCCACATCAAAGTGAGTAAGAAAGTTCCTATAAACATATATGTCCTAAAATGCTTCGTTACCCCGCAAGCTGCCATTTTGTTTTTTACACCAAATAATTTTTATTTCCCTAACGAATAATTGTATTAAGTTCATATTTGGCATGGACCTTTGTCACACCAAGTTTCATTTTCAGGAAAAAAATTATTTTTTTCAATGTGTATTTTCAAAATGGTGGCCATTTTAAAATTTCAAACTCAAGTAACCCAAAACCTGTAAATTTTATCAAAATTTTACAAGGCACAAAAAAGTTTAAAAATTAAATGATCTAACCAATGGCAACAAGTTTGTAAGGATCTAACAACAAATAATGGAGTTATTGAGATTTTTATGTTGTTTTTATTTTTCATTAGTACTCATGGAAATTAAGGTTATTTTAGTAGAAAAATCGTAATATCTCCATTATTTGTATGTTAGATCCTTATAAACTTGATATCATTGGTTAGATAATTTAATTTATAAATTTTTTTGTTTTTTATAAAATTTTGATATAATTCACCAGTTTTAAGTTATTTGAGTTTGAAAAATTAAAATTACCGCCATTTGGAAGACAAAAATAATTTTTTCCCTGAAAATGAACATTAGTGTGATAAAGATTCATGCCAAATATGAACTTAATACAATGATTCGTTACGGAAATAAAATTTATTTTGTATAAAAAACAAAATGGTGGCTAGCGGTTTAACAAAGCATTTTAGGACATATCTTTACAGGATTTTTTTTGCTCATTTTGATGTGGGCAACAACCTCCTGAATTTCTGAAATGTTTTTTTCCAAACACCCTGTATTTCTGTGATTGTAAAATTTGTAGTCGGTTAATGAAAAGGTATTGGGTTAATTCTAATGTAAGGGGTTTCCTTTCTTTATTGTATTAACTTATTGTTTTTCGCTAAAAAATTATGTAATATAAACTTGACTCTAAATAAATTGCTACTCAAAAACTTGACTCGACCTTGGAAATCACTACTCAATCATTTTAAACCACTGTTAATCATGTTAAACCACTCTTTAAATCACTATATCACTATTTTGAGACAAGGACCTCAAATAGTGGTTAAATTTGTCTATCACTCCTATTATTTTCAAATATATCTTACAATCTAAAACAAGCTCCGTTAGTACGGGCATTGGCCACCAAGAGTCGATTGGAGCTGGTCCCATAGCTGGGAAAAATCCGGTTTTTGCGCTAGATCCCTTCAAAGTTTCCATGCTATCCTTATGGAGATTTTATTAATTGAACAAAAATCAGCTGATAACTGTAGATATAAACCAATGGGTTACATCAGTAAACCTGTAGTTTAAGACAATTATACCAAAGTGCAGCACCCATCGGCTCGGGGAGTGAGCGAAGCGAACAAGCTGGTCTTTAAAAATGGAAGAGCACGAGTGAGCGGAGCAAACGAGCTTTGTGTGAGAACGAAAGTAATAATTTTACCGAGCTTAAGCTCGGTCTCCCTGGTACTTTACAAATAAAACAATTGGCACAATCAATGAACCTATAAATTCGTTGATTTTTACTTCCTCCCCCTATACCACAACATTATATGGAGAAAGTATTGTTTTTGTAAAAATTTTCTAATTTGAGTTGTTGGTGGATTTATAAATTTTTTTGACACCTGCGTCCAAAAAGAGGTTTACAGAGTGATTTCTGAGTGAGTGTGTGTTAGAGAATATAGAGAATGTCCCAGCGGTCCAATTTGGATTTATGTCAAAATTCATAATAATTTCAGGTGTTTTTTCCATTCGTTTGTTTATAAGGGTAATTTACCCCTAAAACCATAAAAAAGAAAAATCAAAATCTCTAAAAAACGGCTCTAAAAATTTTGATTAAAGTTTTGTGGCCTATTAAGATTAAAATGCTGAATAAAATGACACCCCCTGTTTCTCCGAGAAAATACATGTTCAAAAGTTAGAAAGCAACAAGTGTTTATAAAATCCAATTTTCCATTTGGCTGTAAATGGAGTACATTGTTAAAAGTCACAGACGCGCGTGGAGTAGTCTGCTTAGCTGGTAGCTATTTGACTGAGCCATCAAGACATGAATGTTTTGGAGACTTATAACTAGGCTTGCCATACCTACGGTTTGACCGGGAAAGTCCCGGTTTTTCGCACTTGTCCCGGTGTCCCGGCCGGTTTTGCTTTAGTTCCAGTTTTTTTGTAAATATTTAGAAAAATAGGGAATTATCAAAAACAAACTCAACAATCTTTTTTGTTTTGCATCTTAAAATAAATATTCTGATAACAACAAAAAATTACTAAATTAGGATGAAGATTCAATTTTCTTATGGTAATCGAATTTAAAGTCGAGGTGAAATTTGACGTTGCCTACGTAAGATGAAAAATAAGGGTTGGCTGGACAAGTCTAAGCAATTGTGAAATCAGATGAAATAGATAAATTATTGGAAAAGTTCTAGTCCAATGTGACAATAATTAATTATTACTATAGCAACTTTATTTTCATTCAAGAAATCAAGAATGTGTATTCCATATCGTTTGAGCTTGTGTTATATTAATAAACTAACTAACAAAAAATAAACAACTTATTTGATTAACATTTAGTTTTAAAGAATTAACTAATCCTTAATACTCAACATAAACATTTTAAGTTTGCCGGACTAAAATAAAATTATGAAGTTATGAGGCACAATTTGCTTAAAAAAATTTAATCTTAATTAAAATGTTGTATTAAGACCAATGACTCATTCTCCATTAGCATTCAGGTGGTGGGCGGGGGGGCAAGGGGGTTTACATACTGATCGTCCAGATTTTGCTCTATAAAATTATGGCAAGCCTACTTATAACACCTTCTTATATTGTTGGGAGAAAGTCAGTGATGTAGTGGCGCATTTTTCAGTGTGGGGCTTGCTATATTTGTCAAATTCCCTGCAAAGGAAGATATAACTTCCGGATTTCCCGGGTTTTCGAGAACCAGAGGAACCCACTACACCACTGGAGAAAGTATTTGTCATTTACCCTTGATTTTTAAATTACTCGTTTATACGTCAACAATGCTAAAAAATTTTAATCTATCCAACTTTTGTGAATCACAGTAAACCAAATAAAATAGGACTTCCTGATATCCTAAAAAAGTAGACCATTTCTTTTATCTCACAACTCTATAGTAATTTATGTTACAGCTATAGAAAAATTATCATAGCACATGACAATAATAAAATACAATTCATTAAAGTTTTCAAATATTATCATTATTAAAATATGTGGGTACAGCAAATACCCCATTGCGTACCCCATCATTCAAAAAGCCAAGTTATGAGCAAAAAGTGGGTCTTCCAAAATCTTGACTGAACTTTAACATGAGCATTAAAAGCTATGATACACTGACCCAAAAAAATTACCTACACTCCCATACTCTTCTGAGCAAGGGAAATTTAAGTAGGTAATATGACAAAAATGAAAAAAAGTGTTAAGCCGCAATAAAGAAAATAATGGAGCCATCAAATTATTGGTTGAATTAAAAATATTCCTTTGATATGTAGAATAATCCATGCACATATGTAAAAACTGTTAAACTGTTTAGTAAAAATCAACTTACTTTCGAATGATCCGGGTCTTTGCCTGGTTTAAAAAAACCATCCGAAGATGTTTCTTCACGCATGATTCCGTAGAATTTGGGTTTATCTTCAATACTGCAGCTGCAACCACCAAAGAATATTAGCTAATACTTCATCACAAAATATCTGCTTATATTTGTTTCCAGATATTGAAAACACTGTGATAATTTACTCAGGGCCATTTTTCTAAATATGGCTGAAAAGGCTGGAACCTATAGCTGCTAAATTTTAGGGGCGGCACTTTGTCAATTTACTAAAAATTGAAAATAATTTTATTACTTTTAATAACAGTAACTTCTTTAGGCCTATCTTACTGATTTAAAGCGTATTAACTTAAGGAAATGGAAATATGTTAATTCTTTTCATGTGAATTTACTCCACTTAATCTTATAACACATTTTTCATGTAGGGTAATCGTTGTAACGACACTCAGTTTGTATAAGGCCCAGAAAGAGGGAACTACACTAGCGCTAACAGTGTTTAGATTCACAACTAGTTTTTACATTCAAAGTTTTGATTTTACGAGTTATGATGATAGAGGAAATGAACTACAGTTGAGTTGTGCTAATCCGAACTAATTGGGACCAGATCCTGTTCGGATTAGCGAATTTTCGGATTAAGCGCATATCACGTATAATTATGTAATTAACGGATTATAAAATACGTAAATTACTAATATTAAAACATATCTAATCTTATTATTTTTAGTTTAGAGGATATTTTGTTGACTTTTGTAGTTATTTAATAAAGTTTTTCAAATGTACAAACTATTTTTATTTGTTCTGCCAACGGACATAGCCATTTACAATAATTTAAAGTCACCATTAACACCATTAAATAAACGGTATCAGTTAACTGACACATACTTTCTCCCAACAATATATAAAAAGGTGTTAAAAGCTCCAAACATTAATGTCTTGATGACTCAGTCGGATAGCTACCAGCTGAGCAGCGCTCGTTTGACCCTACGCGCGTCTGTGACTTTTAACAACGTACTGCGTTTACCGCTAAACGAAAAATTGAATTTTCTCCGCAACCACTTGACGTAGAGCAATAATTTAAAATACTGGATTATTTAGTTTTTTAAGCTTGATTTAATGGTGATAAGTAAAATTTATTTCGAGACAACAGCTATTTTGAAAATTCAAAAAATTGATTTTTGAAACACTTTTTACTCCATAACTTTTGAACGCGCATTTTCCCGGAGATGCGGGTGGTGTCATTTTATTCACCATTTTAAGCTTAATAAACCACAAAATTTTAATCAAAATCGTTAGAGCCGTTTTTGAGAAATTTTGATTTTTGACGATTTTTGAGGGTTTTTGGGGGTAAAATACCCTTAAAAATAAAAAATTCAAAAAAATGAAAAAAACGCCTGGAATTATCGTGGGTTTGGACCTACCTACCAAATTTCATCAAAATCGGACCATTGGGGCATTCTCTAGCTCTGTTTACATCCTGACACACATACACACACACACACACACACACACACACACACACACACAGACATCACTCCGAAAACCACTTTTTTGGACTCAGGAGGAACCAAAATGGATAAATCCACCAACAACTCAAATTCGAAAATTTTGACGAAAACAATACTTTCTCCATATACTATGGTATAGGGGGAGAAAGTAAAAGAATGCTTTTTTTCCATTTTTCCTGATTGCGGAGGCAATCTCCACTTGCGCTCAATGGAGGGTTAACATTAAGTATCATGGGCAATTCACAGAGGCTAGAAAATGTTACTTGTTATCGAGAACATTATTTTTGGCTGATAAAAAACATTTATATGGCACCTTATTTATAGCTGACTGTAGCAGAAGTTAACAAAATTCGAATGTAGCAGGAGATAACACGAGTCCAATGTAGCAGGAGATAACATGATTCTCAAAACCCCTTGCGTTTGGGTGGCGCGCCAGGGGTAGACCAGAGACTTAACTTGTAAATTATAGATACCAAAAACATTCAAGGAAAGAACTTTTGAGAGATGGGATAAAATGTGCTATCACTTACTTTATAGCAAAGCAGATGATTCACCAGCTGTAGGAGGGCCTGTGTGTTGAATGCATCCTCTGTTGACTTGTAATGAATTTCCATCACTGAGGCTGAAATAAAAAATTTCAAAAGATTGTAATATACTATTAAGCGAACAATTTTATTAGGTGTCCAAATTTGTTTTCTAATCAATCTTCAGCAATTAACTTATATTTCTCTGATTTCATCACTTTTTTTTAAATTCTCAAATTGGTATCAGGCCCTGCAGTTAAGTGTCGATTTATCCAAAAGTCAATTATAAAAACCCCTGAATGGCTTACCAATTGAGTGTACAGTATTAAAAAAAAATTATAACAAAAGTGTCTGCAAAATAGACTTCTAAGAAATGTGTTCCCAATGTAACTACCATTTTTTTGTTTAGAGCTCTTGTTTATCAAAGCTTCTAGATTCTTAAGAAATATTTAAGTTTAAAAACAGTCAATGAACTGTTTAGTAGTCCCAAATTGTAAATAATTTCCATGTTTTACTATCCAAAACACCTCCCATCAAAAGTAGTTTGAATAATCAATCCTCCACAGAAATTACTTTGTAAAATTTATATTCAATTAATTTTAATTTCCAACTAAAGAAAGATTTCACGTTTTTAAGTTTTGCAATCTTTTAGTTTTGCTTCCTTTAAGTCAAACATGTCAACTAGAGTTAAATAAGAGGGATTTCTAGACTGTTCAATAATTGTATATCAGTAACTCAATAGTGTATCCGTTTGGAATATATAAATAAATTATTTTACTTACATTAAACGCTTTGCAATTAACAAGCACCCCGAGTTGTTGCTCTCCAGAAACTCCTTTGTTCCTTACAGTGTTTGGATATGTAACCTGTGAACATTGAACATGAGAGTTAGGGCCTATTATTTATCTAAAAGCTTACACTATTTTATTTTTAGCGAATTTCCCTATTCGCTATTACGGTAGTTGTCACGGTAAGACCTAAGCCCGGAACTTTGATACTTTTTAGCGAATTTCCCATAGGGAATAAGCTATTACCGTAGGTCTCATGGTAAGACCTAAGCCCGGGACCATGTTACTTTTTCGTTTTGAGGTGCCCAGAGACCAAAAATAATAGTCATTAAAATTTTTATATATATATATGTATATATTTATATATGTATATATGTGTCCCTAGATACGATAACTCTCGTAAAAATGGTCCGATCGACACCAAATTTGGTAGAGATGTGTAATCCTACATTTATTCGGATGAGTTCGTAAACCAGACATATCGACCTACCGGAAGGGGTAGTTTTGGGGGGTTTTGTACCCCAAAAATGGGTTTTTTGCATTTTTCATATGTAAATTTTAAAAATTTTAAATTTTTATTTTGACCATTGGATTTAGCTAAAAAAAACACACAATTTAGTATTTTGAAGCTTTTCTCTATCTCCATTGGTTACCGAGATATTGCAAAGTCTAAAGACAGTACATTGTCTTTTGGGGCTCCAATGTTAATCTTATGGAGAATAAGGATGTGTTAATATTTCACTTATTAACCAATATTTTTGGATGAAACTTAGTATTTAGCTTCATTTGGTTAAGATTCATCCATTTAAGGTAAAAAATCTTGGTTTTAGTACTTATCATGGCAGCAAACCTGCATATTCTTTTCCCATGTTAATCATATGGATAATAGGCAAACTCTTTTATTTATGGACAGATATTGATGAAACTTACTATATGGCTTTATATGGTCGAAATGAATTTTTTTATGCTAAAAACCTACTTTTAGTGTCCCCCATGGCAGCATACCTGCATACTCTTTCCCTATATTTATCTTAAGGAGAATAGACATTTATTTCCCTAACTATGAGCACGTGATGAAATTTTGTTTACAAGTTTAGCTGGTCAAAATTAATATTACTAATTTGGAAATTCGCTGAGTACGCAGGTCTGCTGCGACGGGGGGTATTTGTTTTGAGGTCTTTAGAAGCCATATGTATATATTTATATGTGTGTGCCATGAACACAATAACTTTTGAACGGAACCTTTGATTTTCATAAAATTTGGTACAGGAAAGTAGACCAGCGTATACTTGAATGTGTTCGCGAACGGACCATGGTGGGGGGGGGGGGGGGGTTTAAAAAGGGTCAAAATGGGTTTTTTGCACTTTTTGGCTTCAATTTTTAAAACACAACAATTTGAACATAAACCATCTAAAAGAGCTCGAAAAAATATACAATTTGGTATTTTGAATTTTTATGTTAGGCCTAGCTTAAATGGTTAGGGAGAAATTTAAAAAAATGTTTCCTTGTATTATATGGGAAATCAACTAAATCTTCTATCTTGCTTATTTATTGACATATCTTGATACAATTTCATGAGTACATCCATTAGGAAGGGGTTAACTTATTTGCTTACAAACCCCAAATGACAGCAAACCTACATACGTCACCCTCATAGGGTTTATGGGGAAAATGAAAAGAATACCATAACTTCATGATATTTGGTACCATGTACTTTTACTAGGTAGGGTTTAACTTATACTTAAATAAAACCCATATGGTGGCGAGTTTACATACTCAACCAAATGGTTTTTAAATTGAAAGGTAGAAAAAATACAAAACATCTATTTAATGTTCGCTGATTTAAATTCTACTGATCAATATCGTATCGAAAATTACTGTAAAATAAAAAAATTATTTAGCTTGACAAACTAATCTAACTATCCATTGTAAAACCTAAACTAATCTCCATTAATATGAAGAATGCCCAAGCCCAAGAAAGTATACCACATTTAAGTAGGATACATAGCAACATAGGTAATTATTTTTCTTATAAGCTACAGTAGAACCTCAATAGTTCGACTCTCGATAGTTCGACACTCCCTATAGTTCGACATTTTGATACTTAGACACTCTCTAAGTCCATAAAGTGTCGAACTATCAAGGTTCTACTGACATGTTATTTTGTTAATTTGTCTTTATGATTAGTAGTGTTTTGATTTTGTTGACATAAGTTAAGTTAGGTTATACTTGTTTTTGGATTTAGATGTGGGAATAAGAAGCTAAAAACAAAAATAGGGATAATTAATTAGTTAAAGGGGTGATTGACTTTGTTATTTAGGTACCGCTAACTATAGAATGAATCTATAGTTGATATGATAGATATATCGGTCGAAACAATCATATTTTTATGAATCACAAAAATCTAAATTTCTGACATTCCTCCCCCCCCACCCACCAATTTAATATCACAGCGTGGGGAACAAAAAAATTTATAATTATATAGGTCTAATTTTTTTTCAAATAATAAAATTATTCTTACAACACTAAATAAGGTGCAGTTTTTTCCAATTTAATTTAATATTTTTGTAACGTTTATCTGGTAATAATAATAAAATAATAATAATTTTGTAAATTTTTTAATAAGACGGTCTTAGCCCTAAAAAATAAGTAGGTTTAATTGTGTTGCTTATTTTTTATATCACTTTCTAATAAGTACGGTACAAAAAAAAAAAAAAATTGGTACATACATTTTACGTATGGGAAAAATGTTAAATGTCAAGAGCACATAATTTATTACATAACATACTTAATGATAACTATGCAAATATAATAGTAGCCCTAAAAGTACAGTAGGGTAAAAATCGTTGAAAAATATTATTAGTTAGTATTTGATGATGAAATTTAAGTTAGTTTCAAAGTCGAGGCTTAGTCACTTTCAAAACCATTTTTACTTTAAAAGACTAGGCCTACTTTACTCTTAGGTACAAACAACTGATCAAATTATATCCAGAAACTAATGGTCGCCTTGATCAAACTCAAGCCTGAGCAAATGGAAAGTCGACAGCATATCTGCTAAAACATAACCTCACTCTCTAACTCAATATGCTGCTAATAAAAACCATTTCGCGCAGTGACTTCTAACCAAAAGGAATATCAGACTACAAACTGTTTCATTAGAGTAAAAGTAAATTAAATGTAGTGTTACTTTTTAGTTCTAGATTAACTTAAACATTTTAAACAATTTAGGCTAACTTAAGTTAAATTACAATTTTATAACAATATGGAAGAACTATGTGGTAACCCTGTCGAACGTAAGAACTTACCTAATCTCAAAATTACCCTACACTGTGGCAGCTGAAGGCACACCCAATGGAGTTTGTTGCATGACTCGAGCGACAGCAAATACAACCTATCAGCTAATTAAGACTGAACATTTTTATTGGTCTCAGAGACCGTAACCACTACAGGGGTGAAAATTGTGTCACATATTTTGAGAATACACATCTTCAACACAATAGGTAGTTAATTTATGAAAACAGACCTACAAAAACCGGACAGGTTACGAGTAATTTAACTTAAGCTTGGACATTTTGTAGGGCCTATGAATGCCAAATAAGTTAGCCTACTAGCCTAATAACTTATGTTAAACAATCGAAAAGAAATTCAAAAGGCTAAGTAGGCTATTCTTAATAATCACTTAACATTTTAAGTTGATGTCTGTTACTATTAGTGGTATTATGAATTTACAAAAACAATAAAAGATTAAAAGACCATGCATTCCACGGAATACACTGATTGAGGTTAGGAATCTTTCAAATTCTTGGTTAGGAATTAAGTGTTTTAATCGCTGATATTGAAAGACTAACAACTTCTTCAAAACTTCATTTATCTTAAAGCTAATTAAAAAGAATCAGTAAATCAGCAAACTCACCTTCAATATGAGTAGAGACGTCTCACAACCACCCAAGTAACAAACTTAACACAAGCCACAATCAAATCAAAAATCAAAACACACGGCACGACTGGCACGACCCAACGGAAAATGGCGGGACACCGACCCCCGAACCCGAACGAAACAACAGTCGAGGGAGTGGACGAGTCGACAGATCTTCCAGTGATGTGACGTCATGGCGCGGCGCGCGGCGTTTGATTTCAACTAATTAAATAATTAATTGTTCGTTTGATTGGAAAACTATCCACGGAAAAGGGGTTTATTTTCATTTTACGCGTCTTTACATCAATTAATTTTTAGACGGTAAAAAAATAGAATTACCGTAACTCAAGGAATGATATCTATAACAATAAAAAAAAGGGTATTATGCAATGAAATTTACTGTATATCTTTTCATAATTTCTTAACTGCGTGAATAAAAACACAATATTTTTTCACAAAAGATAGAAAAAATTATCAATAAGTTCACATGGAATGGTAAAAAAAGCTCTTCACCATCCACGTTTATTGAATTAACTGACGATAATGACTATTGGGGCGCCTGATGAGCAGCCCAATGCCCCGCTTTTAATTTGATCGTGTTGACATTTTAGTAGTTCTATCAGTTATGCTAGTGTTTTTAGCTAGTGTTATTTATTCATTATTCATTCTATTTCTCCTTTTTTCCCAAATTTTGTTTTAGAAGAAATCCCCGCATGCTGTTAGAAAGGTGTAGGGCCTACTAGCAAAAACCAACTCAGCTATTGTAATAACAAATGCTTTTAAATCAGGACAAATGAACGGCCGTTTTAATTATAAAAAAAATTAAAAAAAAAAAAAAATCTGTACAGACAGGTCAACAAAATTTTTGGTCGAATTCAGACAAGTGCGGCGATCCGTAGTAAAGATTTTGCGGGTTAAGCTTGTGGACAAATAACAACTTTAATTCATAAAAAAACCCCAATTTCGCTAATAATAAGAAAACTTTAATTGGAACATACGGTGTTAATTTACCAAATATTCTAGTATAATACGTGTCTGTAGTAATGTATTTGATTTTGACCTAAATTCTAGCTGTTAGGTATTTTCTTTAAATTTGGATTTTAGTTTATTTTTGTCCAAAAATTAAATTCATAAACAGGATCCACCCCTAGACAAAATCGTTTTTGGTTTTAAAATAAGTTTGGAAACTGAAATTTTGTTTTTTTTTTTTTGCAATTTGTGTTGGGTTGTCATTATATGGTAGCCTATATCGAAATAACAAAGAAAGATAAACAAAATAACATTAAATACTTTTAAACGTTTAACTGTAAGTTGGTTGTTGGCATTGTAAACTTAATTTTCTACTCGAGAAAAAAAGAATTTAAAATAATAATGCAATATCACATAAAGTCAATTTTGGTACGGTACTTACTAGTGCACATGTTGCCCGTCATCGAGCACTTTATTTTAATACACTACAAAAGTTCCATTTAGTTCTTAATGAATGAAATTCAACCAATCCAATATTGAGAATATCAGTGATCACCAAAAACTACATCTGTATAGGAGGAAACGAAACATGCTTGCCTATTAATATATAGATAGATTTGTTATAAATAAACCACTATTTTCGGTTATTTAGACTGAAGTCTTAAAAACACATCAATTTAAATAAGACTATATACTTAATATTGTGGGAAAATTACACATTTCTATTGCTAACTTCACTATACATGTTAAAAATGAATACCAACAAACAACAAAAGTTCAGCAGAATATGTTCGTCGAAACAGTGTGAACGCAACTCACCTCAAAATAACGAACATAAAAAATGCAAAAGTAATTAATTTCAATAATTTTTAACTGTAAAAGTATTGATTGAGTTGAGTAACAACAAACGGAACAAAAAATAAACAGGCCTATTTAACAATAAAACGTTTGTATCACATAGAGATATATTCTTTAAATAAATTCTTGCAAATACTACTCATACTATCTCGTATAACGTACTAGGTACTCTTAACGTAATGATATCATAACTAATCAATGATATTAATAAATAATATTAAAAAATTGTAAAAGTACCGGAGGGCACACATATGCCCTTGAATCGATATACATAGTGTTTTAATGGAATTAAAACATTTCCAGGGCTTCGAAAATGTTGCTGCACAAATAACTGTTGTACGGTATTCACGCACTTAAAAAATAATCATATCACTCTTTCCACCTTATAATACACTGTATACGAGAAATTACTTTTGTAAACCCAACTATTACTAATTACAAATTTTACCGTTTGAACACTGAAAAAACTCAAAGGTTGTCGGTACACTATTTTTAAGGTTGAATGGAATTTAACTTTAGTAAAGTAACTATCACCATATTCTAAAAATTGTGGTAAGGAATGCAGGAAGGAAAGGAAGGTTATTACTACTTCAGATTATAGTTATTTTAAATTTAACTCATATAAGGTTGTTATTGCAATAATGTTACACGTTAAGAAATAATTTACCTTTAGTATACAACCCCATCAGAAGACAGCAAATTAAATTACATTCCTGTAATAGATTATTTTTTATTTATTTTAGTTGAAGCGCTGTGAGTCATAGTTCTGGCTTATCTAACTTTACTAAATTTTAGATAAAAATGTACGTGGGTAGAATATAATCTTAAGAACAAGAATCTACAATTATATTGGAAAAATGTTTAAAGATAACGATGCAAGAAGGGAGACGCTAAAGTTCTACAATTTAAAAATAAACATGGTCATTAGACCACCGATCGATTTTGAACAAAAACAAAAAAATCATGAAAGTAGTCTAACAACATTTAAAATCAGCCATCATATTTTGCAAAATGTGACATTCCGCGCCTATAGCGGCAGTTTACAATCTTGCTCGACGATTTTGACGCCGAGGTAGAGCACACTCCATATTCTGTAGTTGAGAATCTCCTTTGTGCGAGCGGCATTATGCCAATTCCAAGAATGTCGTTAAGAAAAGGCCGAGGGGCTGGGCCACCCCAGTCAACAGGTTATAAATCCTCCAAGGTTCTACCCCTTTTGTTTGGTGCAAACGTACTGCATAGGAAAATAAAAATTATTTTCTTTTCAAAAGGTCATCTCAAACTGTAACAATGTGTAAGTAATTTGCTTAAACCGCTTTCAGACCAACACATGTTCAGAATACACTGTCAATTTAATTGTTAATACCATTGTATTTTCGTTTGTGCTCACTAAGAGCAAAAATGAAGTAGACCTACAGATTACCTTTTTTTATCAACAATGTCATCAACCTTCTTCATTTAATATGAGCTCATTTTTATCCATCTGTTAAAAAATTAAGTAAGTGGAACAATATTTTAACTAGATAAAAATGAGCTCATACTAAATCAAGAAGTTTGGTGACATTGTTGATAGAAAAAAAAGCTAATCTGTAGGTCTACTTCACTTTTGCTCTTAGTGAGCACACACGAAAATACAGTGGTATTAACAATTAAATTGATAGTGTAACTTATTCTGAACCTGCGTAGGTCTGATAGTGGTTTAATAGTATATTTCGTCACAAGGGCCGAAAGTGGCGTTCTGCCGGCCCCGAGATCGTGTTTCAAGTTCGAGACGAAGTCGAGAACTTGAAACGATCGAGGGTTGGCAAAACGCTTTCGGCCCGAGCTACGAACGATATTTTTCATCACACTACACAATTCAATAAATTCTAAACAAGTGAAAACATTACTTTTTCGTTCATAACAAACAAAACATAACATCAACTAACCTAGCGAGATGTACTGCTTGAGTTTCCGGTTGCTAGGCAACCAATTCATTTCATAGTTGCAGTCACATGTTTTTGTGATACAACGTGTTGATGTGAGTGTTTTTATGTAAGGTCTAGGCCAGCTGATTTTGCAGGCCTAGGCCGGAAAATTTTGCAGGCCTAGGCCGGCAAAACAGGTGTTTCGACGGTAGAAACGAGGATCGAAAACAGGTGATATCGATGTAGTGTGATGAAAACAAATTACCTACCTATTGTTACAGTTGAGATGACCTTTTGAAAAGAAAATTATTTTAAGTTTCATGTAGGTTTACTCTTCAATAAAGGTTTTAAAAAGCTCAAAAAATAAACAATTTAGTATTATATGTTGCTTATTTAACATATCTTGATAAAATTTGGTATGTGCATTAATTAGGAGGGTTTAACTTATATTTGCTTACAAAGCCGAGATGGCGGCAAACTTACGTAATCAGCCCCATATGGTTTACAGGCGAAATGGGAAGGATACCATAGCTTGATAAAATTTGGTATGTACCACAAGGTAAGGTTTAACTTAACAATTTACTTACAAAGCACATATACTGTAAGGTAAACCGACACTCCACCTAACCCCATGAAGAACATTTTTAATTAAATTTGAAATTCTCTAAGTACGCAGGTCTGCTGCGGCGGGGGTGTTATACAATCACCAAAAGTGGCTGGTGTAAAATTTAATCATAACAAATATAGGCTAGGTCTCCCTCAGAGTTTTGATTTAATTGGATACTAGTTTATTGTTTATAAAATGGCTTGATGAGTATTTCATTTATGTGGTATTTCTTTCCTCGTGGTATTTCTACTTGTGGTATTTATGTGGTATTGGTCCTCATAAAGGTATTAAAACATTTTTCTTAGAAGAGGTTTTTTTAATGAAAAAATTATCTCTTACCATTGTGGCAAATTCACTTAGCCTACAATTGAAGTAGTGAATGCGCCAGTGAAATTAGATCATTCCCTGGCCATGTAACCTTGCAACAAAAGCTAGCCGTCCTACCAACGTAGAAAACTTTCAAAAAATATTCTGATAATTGACATCCAATATTTGCATTGCATGGATGAAATCGTTTTCATATCGTTTTCAGAGCATATTTCCGCACGAACGCATTCGAATTAGTGTGGCCCTGGGGCGACCAGGCGGAATTAATAAGGGTCGAGGCAGGTAGTCTCACAACAATAAACTTGCCGTTGCAGAAAAAACTTGCTTATGTGATCTGATCACTTTCTTCGCTTATTTGTGTAGAAGAGCTTTTGAATAGTTATCATTGAACCTACAATGGAAATTTTCACTGCAACCGAATAGCAAACCAAGTGAATATTTGCAGAACGCTTCCTTGCTGTCTGGGTATGCTTCTTCCTTTACAGACCTTGATTTGATAGTAGCCAACCGAAACTACCGAGTATTGAAGTATCATTCATATCGAATATCAATTTGAACTTGAACATAAATCCAATTTCAATGCTGCAAAATGTAGGATATTTGTGATCGTCATTTGGAATCATTTAAAATTGGTAGTAATGGCTGTTTTTCTGGTTTCGTAAAATGCGAAGAAAATTACGAATCGTTTTTACTTGATTTAACTACTAATGGATTTTACTTCTCCATGTTGTAAGGACAAAGCGTCTAGATTGTGTTTACCCAATGAAACGAATAGTGCTAACGGATAAGTGGCTAGTTAAATGTAATACAATGGTGATACTAGCCTATTACCAGGCAAAACCATTAAGGGTGTTTGGTCAAAAATTTAATTTTTAATTTTTACCATGGGATCGATTTGCCACAATGTAATGAACACAAAAATGGCAATTAAAAATTTTAAAAAATTTTTTTGGCTGAACTACAGGAGGTTGAAATGCCAAAATTAGGGTATTTTTGTACCAACAAATAAAGAAAACCGCAAAGTATATTTAGGTGAAAAAAACATTTTATTATTTGAATTTGCTTGCTTAAAACATTAAAATGTTAAAATAATCAAATTTTACGACTTTAATTTTTTTTCTCGTTTTAATAATTTATTTTCTATAAATGTTTTGTCAATTTCATTACTAGTTTTGTTTTAATATGTGTGGGTTTTATCTAATATTACGAATAAATTTTTAGATAATGTATATGTATAATAGTTCCGCTTATTTGTTGGTACAAGTAACACCATGTCAGCGCGGAGCGCGACGCTGCGAGTGTAGTGGTGATCACCTACAGCGGCCGCACGCGCCCGGGCGCGTGGCCGCGCAGGTTATCTGCGCTCTCTCTCACTCGTTCTCACTGCCTCGTTCTCTCGCCCGATGCTCGCCGCGCCTCGCCGCGCCGGCCGTGGGCCGGATTCGACCGGCATTCGAGTCGTTTCTTCTAATTCTGCTGACTTCTTTTTCTTTGAATATTAAATGTTTAAGGATTGCATTATTGTAAATTCCTATTAACTTTATGGTTTTTGTTTATATCAGTTTAACAATTAAATATTAGTGAACATATTAAAAACATGTAGCCTACTTTAAAAGTATTTTGGAATCTATTAATTACGCATTTACAAGAATATCAAACGAAAGTACAAAAATTAAGTAAATGTTTAGGCCTAATTATATTTGAATAACAAAGTAAAAATTAATTATTATTTATGCATGTTATATGTTTCGTATAGGGATCGCCCACTGGTCGAAATTCGACCGAACCGGTCCGAACATTCAGTTGATTTTGAGCAATTAGTTTTAGAATGTTTTACAACTGAAACATCTGTTCTTCCTCATTTGCTAGCATTTGTTATTAGCCTACAACCGTTGCCGAGGAATTACAACCGAGTGCACAAGGGTTAATATCATCATGTAAGATTGAATTTTTAACAAATTACAAAAAAATAATGTAACCAAAGAAATTAATGTCAGCAAATTTTTTCACTGTGTATTTATTGTCTTGCAATTATTCCTCGGTTTTTGTCCCCCACCCCAAGATCACTCTCTGGATCGTCTCCTGTTCACTGTTGAAGATATTGTGAGCAGTAATAAACTGTTGATCCATAACCGAATATAATTTTTTATGAGAAATGCATTTAAGACTATTTTGGTTGATATAGACATGTTGTTTTAACCAACGTCTATGAGTCTGGCATTGTTTTTGTTTACTTAAAAATATCCGTCCAAACCATGGGTCTCGAATTATAAAGGTTAAGACGTAAAGCAAAACCTACAAAAGCTACTGAGGTTCGACTCGTGTTAAAAAGTGCATTGATGAATCGTGTTACCGACGACGATTTCATAATATGTATATGCCTAGAGGATTAAACATTTAGGCAAGGTCGATTAAGCTGTAATTTTAACTGGCGCAAAAATAAGTGCAATCGAAGTATTTGTTGTTTATACTTATTATTGACAGTGATGATATGATGAGTTGAGATGAGTTATAAGAAATTTACGGAACCTACTACAACCTTGTTATCGGGGTAGCCGTCTATCGAGGGTTGTAGTAACGAGGCTTCTGAAACAGAAACGTCGCTCTCTTTCTTTCTTTCTCCCTACCCCCTTTCCCCCACCTTGGTGGTGGTTCCCCCACCTTCCAAGTGTGATTTGGCGCAAATTCTAGCACTTTCACGCCATTTTCCGCGGATTCGCCTGTCAGTTGCTGTGTTGTTGTCTTTACATCTTATTTAGTTCGCTAGTGTGTGTAATGGCAAGAAAACCACGTCCGCGCAAGCGGTGTAAAAAGTCGAAGGCTAGGAGGGTAGTAATCCGTAAGAAGATAGAACAGCTTTCTAAAATTGACCCAAATAAGAGTCAACCAAATCTAGAAGTAAGCCTAGTAAACGAATCAAGCGAAAGTATCTTTGACAGACTGCTTGAGGAACATAGGTAAGTAATGCATTTATTTCTATCAGTACGTCTAAGATCCCCAAAAACCCAGAAAGTACCTAGGCCTAAATAAAATTTGAACAACCCGGTATAGTAAACACTTGATCACCAAAATCCTAAAACAAATCAGAATATTTCAACGTAATAAGTAATATTGTCAGAAGTTTGGTGGCGGACTTAAAAGACATGTATAAATAGACCTTATTGTAATTTTGTTTTATTAAATAAGTACTCCTATGCTCTAAAATACTTACATAATTGAACTCATTTTTTTAACAACTTAAAATCGGTTTCCATTACCATAGGATAAAATTTCCTGATGATAAATGTATAAATAATATAGTGAACAAATTTGTGGTTTGTTACTTTTAAATCTCATGTCATAGATTGTTAACGACATACTCTTTCATTTCACAGGCGTTTAGATAAAAATGTAGGCCTATCTAAACAAGGGAACAAAGTTGAGAAAATGGACGTCAGTGTCAATGAAGAAGTATCACTGATACTCAACGATTGGTGAGTGTTTCCTGTGTTTAATGTAACAGTTTGTACGTGTTATGTCTTAGAAATGTTATAGGCCTACTGCAAAGCTAGATTGGTCATTACTGTGTAGTAGTAGTAAAATTATTTATGTAAACTATGACCATGTTGTGAAACAGCAGAGAAAGGTTAAGCACTGAAAACTATTCAAAAATTGCCAATTGTAATGTTATTGGGAAATATGAATAACAAATATGGGGAGAGATGGAGTCATAGTAGACGAGATAATACTGGGTAAAAGAGAGGATCAACATAGATATAGGGGCTATTTTTGAACCTCCTCTATATTCTTTGACAAACTGAGAAAGGAAAAAACCCGATGTCAATTTAAATTGCACGTTTATGCATTTCAAATCTTTAACACCACTGTTATAAACAACAAATGCTACGATTCTCTGAGGAAGGTGTCGTAGGCCTATCGCAAAAATCATAGTACGCAGGATATTATAAAAAACACAATTACTTTACTTGCTGCAACATACAAAAGTAAGTAATGCCTTTTTGGGATTTTAGGATTACAATTTAATTTGTTTCAAACAAAATCATATGTTGACCAATGAACTTGTCTAATTTTCTTCTAGCGACTAGCCTATGAGTGCCCAGATAGCACAAAACGTAAAAATCACATTAAATTTTAAGGTTTTATTTTTTACATTTTTAAAATATTACTAGGCAAAAAATTTTAAAAATTCTGTTCTGTTTTAACGAGAAAATGTGGTGAAGTGCTGGTTACAAAATTACACATGAAAGAAGACGTTCTTGTTTTACTTTAGTTTGACATTTTTAAATAACAGTTTATAATGTTACAAAAATTGGAAATTAGTGTAGTAAAATTAGTCGGGAAAAATGAAATAATTTTTGGAAAGCCAATTTCTTTTGAAATGTGTTCTATGGCGTCCCCTGACCTTCCTCCAAAAAGTCCCCAGAAATCCCATATGGGGATCACGCTTAAAAATGAGGGGTTGGCCCATAAGGAGTTACATTAAAATTTTATATTAAGCATACTAAATTTAAATACATTTCAGAAGTTTTATATATATATCAAATTAAAGGTCTTCAAACGTAGAATACAATGCCGTAAACCCGACCTCAATATAACTGTCGGGAGTGAAATGGCAGGCGTTCAAAGTTTACAATAAAATAATACTATCAAAACTTTGAAATACAATAACTTCCGACATATTTGACCTTTTGAGGTCTGGTTTTCGGCTATGTACTCTCATTACTAAGACCTTTAAAATTATGTATAGGATGGCTATGGTCTAAGAAATTTTTTTTAAACTTCCTCTTTGGGACGTCCATGTGGAGGGTGGTTCAAGGGTAGTATGATAAGCATATGACTAGCTATCCGCATTTTCAAAGGTAATTGTAAAAGCAAACGTTTGCCGCAAACCGCACCTCGAAAGGTCAAGTATTTCGAAAATTATTACATTTTTAAGCGTTTAGGTCAAATTTTTATTTTTATTCAAAGTTTGACAGGCTGCCGTTTTCGACTCAGGCAACCTTTTGAGATGGGGTTTGCGGCATTAAATTCTACTACTTAAGAGCTTTAATTTGATGTACATAAACCCATTGGTCGAAAAAATATTTATCTCTGACTCCACGCGGACCATCCCATCATTTTTAGGCATGTTGCATTTGTTGGAAATAGCCAACAGAAAATGGTGTGATTTCGTTGTTTACACCAGAACGGCACCTCTATTTATCGAGCGTATCGATCGTGATTGTGATTTCTGGAGGAACAAAACTTTCTCTAAGGTAAATATTTGTTGAAATTTAACATGAATAGATTGTTTTCACTAGAAATGTTATAATTTCTATCATTTTCTGGACATGAGATATGGAGTAACTGAAACTTGGTTTATCCTATAAAATAGAGAAAGATGCCGGATATCATATTCATCCACAATTCCGATACAATACACATAATTATATTTAATCAATATCTGATTCTCGGTGTTTTACAATATTTCAGTACTAATTCATTAATCATATGATACCCTAAATTGATAGAAATAATGTGTTATCATAAAGCAAAAAATACATTAATACTGTACATTATTACATAGGACATAATACGTTTATTTACCTTTAAACAATATTACATGCATTTGGTTTCGTCAACTTAGATGGGAAATAATCATAAATAAATACAGGATTTACAAAAAATAATTCAACCATAAATGCAATATTGCTATCAATAAATGTAATTGAATCAAATATTATTACAATAGGAGCTTGTGATAGAACAATGTTAACATGTTGTCGGCCTAATATCGCTTTATTATCGTGGAACTAATTTAATTGCATTTAACGCCTAAACAATGAGATTTTATACTATTATTTATTTTTATTTTATTTTAAAAAGTAATATGTCTATGAATATATTACAGGTATCGAAGTTCTACTTGGAGTGTCTTCTTCCTGAAATTGTTGACAGCAGGATCACAAGAGGCCTGAAAGCTAGAGATGCTCCCTACATCATCAATGCAAAAGAGAAGAAAGCAAAAAATAAAAATAAAAAAAATAGTGGAAATAAGGCCGAATAAAATGTTAAATATTATAATCTATAAAATTTTGCAAAAGTTTTCATTAACATTTCCTATGTTTTATTAATGTTTTAAAGATTAAAATATGTTTTACATCGAAATATAATATATTTGGTACCTTGGTTTTAGGCCTTTTGTTCTTGTAGAGAATTGTAAAAGGCTACAACCAAGGTAACCAATTGCAAATATATAATTGACGTTCTTGTCAGTGGGCAAACACAAGAAATATAACAAGTGTGTCTATTATTTTTCAACTCTTACGTGTTCCCAAAATGCATTGAGGTTTAGGCCTAAATTTATGACATTTTAATTTTCAACATGCTACGACATCATTAACTTTTTTTTATTGTATTTTAGTTATAATCTAATTACGCAAAAACTACTTTAAACATTTTGAATTTTTAAAATCACCCAACATTAATCAATTAGAATATATTTCTACTGTTAAATTCTGCATTCAATGCATATAGGCCTACATAAAAAATAAGTTGTACAATCCTGTCACAGCATAGGATCGTGTAAAACATTACACAATCGCGCGATCCCCGATGCCGCCTACCATGCTGCTACAGTGCCGTGGCCGTAGCCGTAGCCCGAGCCCGGCTCACCGAGCCGCGATTGGCTGAGTAACGTGGACTGCCGAGAGGAGGGGTGGGAGAGAGGAACAGGGGGAGGGGCTCTCTCTTTGCGTCTGTGTGCCAGTGTGCGTGACCGCTGCACAATTGTGGCCCTAGCGGAGTCTAGCGGCGAACTCTGGAACTACTGATTCTCACCGCGAGACTTGCCTCGCGGCCAAACTGCCTTAAGCCTCTGCGTCACTAATACTAGGTTGTTCAGCAAGATAGGCAAAGGCCCAAATACTTAGGTCTGCCTAAGTTTTCCAAAATTTGTGTTTCTTTATTTTACTTTATTTATTTGATCACCAAAGGATAACACCATTTTTACAGAGTAAGAATAAATCTGAACAATTCCCAAAATGGACAGTTCTTTGAAAAATGAGGCAAAGTTACTTCATACCTTATTGGAATATATTAAAATAATGAGCGAAATAATTGAGCTATTAATTGCTTCCAGCAACTCTAACAGTAAACGACTAAGTTATAACAAATTTAGGCCCATCCCAAGTAAGAAAAAAGTTGTGTAGAAAACCCAACAATACAACGTAATTACATACTAATTCTTATATATTACCTTTAGGCCTAAGCCAACTAGTGAATTTGAGGCTGAGAAAAAAATAAATATTTCAAATGATAACTTTTTCCCTCGTTATGGAAGATTGTATCTTTTTTTTAAAGATTTTTAGTAAAACATGTAAACTTAACATGATGTCCATAACTTGAAAATAGTTTTCAAACAAATCCATTCTTAACAATTTTCCAAAATATAACTCTAATTTGAGCAATAAAATTTATTTTCCATGGTTTTGCCTTTGAATTCATAGCTATGTGCATTCCAATAATTGCCCATTAAAACCGATTCACGGGGAAATTGATTCTCAATTCGTTTGATTCCCTTAGCTGACTTGTTCATTTTGTCAAACAGTTCAATTTGGTACTTCAGTATTGCCAACCAAACAAAATCAGCGGCACGCTATTTAGCAGTGTCACCTCCAGTATTAGAATATAACCTCCTTGGTCTTACCTCAATAGGTATAACTTACTGTTATAAACACTGTTATTATGAACACCGATGAACACACTAAATCACTATTTTGAGACAGGGACCTCAGTGGGTATTTTAACCTGAATATGAATGAGAGATGAGTGCTTTGCCTGTTCACTCTATAACTTAATTGTCTTTTCAAAGAATAGGTTCTAGATGAGTGACTCATATTGCAAATGTAATGTCCGACGATTACTCTCGATAGAAGTTACAGATCAGTCTCAAATTTCAGTTGAATATTCTTTATGCAATTGTTAAGGCTAAGTTTGTTGTTGAAAACATTTGGTTGGATATTAATCAAATTAACCTAAAATGTAACTTTTTAATTTTCCCCATAAGAAATGCATTGGAGGCATTTTTAGTCGTCGGTTCTTTGTTTACATTTTGGCAACAGGTCTTAACCATTCTTAATCAATACCAACGAGCTCATTGATCAATACTGAGACTGAGACGTTCTGATTTGTCTACTGACCGGCTCAATTCCAGTCCAGTCCAAATTATTGGATTCAGAACAGAACGGAAAACTGGATCGGAGTGAAGTAGTCCCATAATAAAAACAAAGTTGTTTTTCAAAAATAATTTTTTTTAAATGTGACATTCCCTAATGCAAAAGTTTAAATATATTCTTCGAATAGACGCTTACGGGAGGGAGAGAGAGAGAGAGAGAGAGAGAGAGAGAGAGAGAGAGAGAGAGAGAGAGAGAGAGAGAGAGAGAGAGAGAGAGAGAGAGAAATTCTTTATTTCAAAGTCATCAAGACTTGAAAGAGTGTCACAAACAAAAAATTACATGCTCAGTGTTTAAAGTGTCCAAGTCCATTTAACACTCAAAAGTCATTTTTAGGATTGAAAGTTTTTCCAGTCAAGGAATTCATCAATTGTATAGAATGGTCTTTCAATGAGCCATCTTGCAAGTTGATGCTTTAGATTCTTAATACTTGCTCTCTTTAATTCTTGTGGCAGGGCATTGAAGAACTTGGCACCGGCATAGGTAGGCTTCTTTGCAAATAATGTTCTGTGGTGAGCAGGCAAGTTGAAGTTACTGGCGTTCCTTGTACGATGGCAGTGGAGGTCTTGATTTCTAATCAGCTTGCGGGATGCAGCTAAGGCAACAACCTCAAGGATGTAAACATTCACAACTGTGAGGAGATTCAAGTGCCTGAAGTGATCCCTACAACTGTCATGCCACCCGATACCGGTCATAATCCTGATAGCCTTTTTTTGTAGCACCAAGACTCTTTTGAGGTGACTCAGCGAAGAACCGCCCCAGATTGTGATTCGAGCGTACTCCTAGTTATAATTGTACCTGACAATTTAATAGCTAATGCATATTTAATTTGTATGTCAATGGCAAATAAATATATGACTGATTTCTGATGATATAAAAATCAATAACGTTGCCATATTTACTCAATGCCTATCACTGTGTATTTGTCAGCTGATAGATTAAATTAAACGTCTTATGCCCTTGTCAAATGAATGTGAAGGACAAAATCAAAATTCAAATTCTTATGATCCTGTTTACCACTACAGACTACAGGAATCACAGTCTTTATAATACTATATTAGACTGTGACAAGAATTGTCAAGTTTGTGTCACTCGTGTTCTTCTCAACCATCTTTTCTATTTATTTGCAGCAGGTATAATTAAACAACGATAACTGAGAAGGTAAAAGTTTAAGTAGTTTTAATAACCAGTGAAGTCTAACCTAAAATACATTTCCCTGTCAATGTTTACCTGAGCACAGACTTCCTACTACTTTAACAAATAAATTACAAAATTAATCACTTTCTAGAATGTTATTTGTTGGTTTGTCAATAGGTTACTTTATTTTTTATTAAAGTTTCTATAACCTATCACACACTTATTAGTTTGTCAAGTTTTGTTTATTCACGCAAAGCCATTATTTACATTGTTTTAACATGCAGGAGTGGATTAGTACAAAAGTTCTTATGCTGAAGGTTAAAGATAGCTAACTTAACAATTGTATGAAAAATTGAGATAGGCTTACTTTTTTATTTGTCAGTGGCAAACAAGTTAACAAAGTTCAATGCTGAAAACAGACCAATATCACAAGAGGAATAAAATAAGGGAAATGTACCGAGATGCATTTTAACTCTAAAATATTGAAATGTAAACATTGTGTGTGGTACTATCCTGATAACTTAAATAACTGGAGTAGTTAGTAATCAGACTACATCACTATTTTGTTTTCAAATAGCCTATTACGATGAGTACATATACCTATTACAAATTATTTTCAACCTTCCGAGCTTCGAACGTAGATTTTTTGGTCCAGCTTTTCAATCTTCTACCGTTTGCGCCAATTTTTCGACTGTTAGAAAACATGAAGTAACTTAATTGTGAATGGCAGAAACTCAGTCATGAACACTACACCGCTGTTACCAAGAGGTTCTAAGGTGCCTGAAAACACACATTTCAAATGGCGGAACGTAATTGGTTCACTTCACTTATGGTCTCCGTCCGTAGGCTTCCTTCGAAGCGCTGAACAGGTCAAAGTGCCAACTCTTTTGTTAGTCACTATAGGATGGGTTGGGTGAGGTCCATACCAAGAGGGGTTACAAATTTAAGAATGCTCAAAAAAGCTATCCAAATCATAATTTGAGTGAAGCAAAAGACAATTCTTCAAACCAGTGCAAAAACTACAGTACACTCTCGTTCATCGGACTCGGCGACATCGGAACTCCGCTTCATCGGAACTGAAAATCTGGATATTATTTTTTTTTTCTTACGAATTAAATAACTTTTCCGTTTTAGCACCTTCAATTTCCATTCGTTCTATCCGCACAACAGTGAAGTACTACATTTTGCATCAAACGTCATCAGGCGTTTTCCATAATCTGTACCCATCGATGTGATTTACGAGGCCGTGGAGTATTCGCACAAAAAAAAGAAAGAGGAAGGGGGCAGGAAGTGAACATCTATTTCGATCGCTTCCCAAACTGTCATTCAGTCAGTCTCGCGTCGTGACTGCACCTGTGTTACATGGAAGTCAGTTGACTGCTGGAATATGAGTGGAATATGAATATGAAATATGAGAATAAAGATTTTGGATCTTTATTTCCTGCGTTGTTTTTATTCCTATAGGTTCATTGTTACCATGTTCAAAGTTTGAGTGCCTTATTTTCATAAAATCTCTTGTATTATCTTTGAAACAAGAGTGAATACAATCACGATAGGTCACCGTACTGGCGGAAATGATGACTCACGTCGGACTCCGCTTCATCGGAATTTTTTGACATCCGAACCGGCCGTCCGCCACATTAGTTCCGATGAACGAGAGTGTACTGTATTAGGATTGAGAAGGTCAGTTACAAAAGAAGGCAGAGCCTGAAAAAAATTTAAGACTAGATACAATGGGCTTAAAACTATTTGTTAGGGTTATTTGTAATATGCCATCAAACATCTGGGAATAGAAAGCTATAAAACAGTGTACAAGATTAGAGTTCACAAAAGAAATTATTATTTTCTGAAGTAGATTAGCTATCTATGTGTTGAATTTTTATTTTTTTATGTATTGTAGCCTAAAACAAATTTTGGTAGATAAGAGAATGTTAAAAATAATTTTTGGGAGCAGCAAACTGAATATCTGTAGTTATGTTTTTACCAACCCCTAAGAAGGTTTTGTATATTGTTACTTCGTCCATAATGTTATCAAACGGTTTTTTTATATTGTTTAAACTTAACTGTTTAATTTAAAGTAATAAATAATACCATATTTACTTTTTCAGTTTGTAGGAAACCTATTCCTTTTAGCAGCCTATTAAGTGAATGAGTGAGGTTATGTTTTAGCAGAAGATAGGCCTAAATAGCTTTCCATTTGTACCGGCTTAGTTTGATGAAGGCATTATGTTTCATTATGTTCCATTATGTAGTCATGAAGGACCATTAGTTTTTTTATATAATTTGATTAGTTGTTAATTGCCTTGGTTGTTAGTGCCTAAAAGTAAAATAGTCTTTTAAAGCCACTAATTGTGAAAGTGACTAGGCCTCATATTGATTTAGATTCAATTGAATTTTTACTTAATTACCAAATACTATATTAACATTTTTTTTAACAATTTTTACTTTATCTAGCCTACTTTTAATAATTTAAGATTCAAGATTCAAGATTCAATATTTTATTGTCTTTAAGCATTGTACATGCAATTGACAAAGTCAAATTTCATTACTCTTAAAACTAGGTTTAAAAGTTGTACATTGGTTCTATACTGGTATTACTTAAATTTAACAGAAAAACAACAGGAAACAAACTATGAAAACATGTGTAATAATAAATATAGGCCAAATAATACTATATAACAGGGCTAAAATCAAATATAACAATAAATATAGACTAAATAAATATTCTATAACAAGGCTAAAATCTTAAACAGCTAATATCACAGGCAAGGTAGTCTTCAACAGTGTAAAATGCTTTTTCTTTGAGCCATTTTTGCAAAGTTACTTGAAATCTATTAAGAGTCACAAACCAAGCTTTTTCAGGCAATTTGTTAAACAATTTAATTTTCATGAACAAATGGCTGCTTCTAGTCTTTTCTAATCTTATGGCTGGCAATTCTAAGAAATACTTTTTTCTCGTAGAATGAGAATGTATATCCTGTCTAGTTGTAAAATTGTTTAAATATTTTTTTACATCTACTAAACAACAATATATGTAGAGACTAGGCAATGTCATGATTTCAAATTCCTTAAATATTGGCAAACAACTCTCTCTGTCTGAAACATTCTTAATAACTCTAAGGGCTTTCTTTTGCCAAATAAATGCTCTCTTTGAAGAACTAGAATTACCCCAAAGAGTGACCCCATACCTCAAGTGGGAGTGAAAAAGTGCGTAGTAAACAGTTTTCAACATTTCTCCACTCACAGAGTCTTTTAATCTACGCAAAAGGAAAGTGACTCTAGCTAACTTTGTGCACAAATTAGAAACATGACATTCCCAGCTCAATTTACAATCTAAATGTATCCCCAATAACTTAACACTATTTTTTTTACTATCAGTAACATTGTTTAAAGAAAAATATAAATTTTCCGTCTTACTATGATTGACTAATAATTCATTTGACTGAAACCATTGAGAAGCTATCTCCATACAATTCTCTTTCTCTAAAATTAAATCTTCAATGTTCTCATTGCTGTTAAACAGGGTAGTGTCATCTGCGTAAAGCACTGACCTACAAGGAATATTGAAAGAAAAATCGTTGATTGCGATAATAAATAAAAAGGGCCCAAGTACAGAACCCTGAGGTACTCCTACCCTTGTATATTTAAAATCCGATTTGAATTGCCCCTGTACAACCATTTGTTTTCTGTTACTCAAGTAGGATGATAACAACTTCAGCTCACTATTCTGCACACCATAATGACTTAACTTACTTAACAATAGTTTGTGAGAGACACAATCGAAAGCTTTGGTGAGGTCTAATAATGTTACTGAAGAAACTAATTTTTGTTCAAAATTATTTAATACATTTTCTATAATTGTTTCTACTGCTTTGACTGTGTCACGTCCAGGAAAAAAACCAAATTGTTCATTACAAAGAAGATCATTCTGCTTAAAATAGTTATATAATTGTTCCTTAAAGCAAAACTCAAAAATTTTACTGAAAATTGGTACTAATGAAATAGGACGATAACTAGAAGGTTCTGATTTTTCACCCTTTTTATAAACAGGAATTACCTTGGAGATTTTTAGTGCTCGAGGATATACACCTTGTAAGAACATCATATTGAAAAGAAAGACTAGCGGTACTACTATAACATCTATTATTTCTTTTAAAACCTTGTTTGAAAACCCGTAGCAATCTTCACTGCTTGAATTGCTCATCCTCTTTACACATTTAAAAATATCACTTTGTTTAATTTTATCAGCTCTAAAAACTTTATCACCTAAAACCTTATTTGATACATAGTTCAGCAAAAATTCTTCTGTAGTAGCAAAATCGTCAACAATTCCATTATTTCTTAACTCATCAACTGAGTCGACAAAATAATTATTAAATTTGTCACAGCTTATAACAACCTCATCACTCCTACTTTTACACTGAGTTACACCTTTAACTAAAGTCCAGGCAGCCTTACATCTATTATTAGAATTAGAAATATACCTTTCATTTGCCCTTTTTTTTGCATTGTTGATTTTTTCCTTATACAATTTCTTTGCCCTACAGTAGAGATCCCTGGCCTCATTTTCATAAACTGTACCCTTCATAAGCTTATATCTATCATACAATACGAGAATGCTATTCCTAATTGTTTTCAATTCAGGTGTGAACCATTTAACACAAGGCTCTTTTTTTATATTAATATTTACCTCTTTTAATCTACAACATTCATCAAACACTTGTGTCAGGATAGAGATAAAATAATCAAAAGCACAGTCCACATCTGATATTAAGAACAAGTATTGCCAGTCTGTATCCAGCAATTTGTCCCTCATATTCTGTATAGCTCGAGGGGATAGTGATCTTATTTTCCTGGTCAGATTGCCATTATCAGCTACAACACTAGAAAGGCCCCATTCATAAAAAGTAGCAAAGACTCCTGCATGATCAGATAAGTGTGGGTTGATGACACAGCAATTTATTTTGTCTCTGTTTAAATTGGTAATTATGTTATCCAAACAGGATTCTCCTCTTGTTTTTTCCCTATGGAGACAATATAGATCAAATGACCTTAATACATTTAAAAAATACTCTGTTTCAAGTTTGTTTTCCCTTATATTAATATTAAAATCACCTGTTAAGATTAGCCTTAAAGAAGTATATTTACTGCACAAAAATATCAAAAAAGATTCCAAAGCATTTAAAAAAGAATAAAAATTTGAGTCAGGTGTTCTGTAAATTGCAACTATTATAATATTTGTCTTGATTAAAATTATACCTGTTACCTCAAAGATAAAATTGAAACAAAATTCATCCAAATTCAAAACATTATAATCTATGCCATTTTTAACATAAATAGAACTCCCACCATTAATCAAAGGTGGTTTTCTGCAATAAATACTAGCAACTGTAAACCCAGATGGAACATATAATGAAGATTCGAGGGGATGTAACCAATGTTCACTTAAAGCTAAAACATTACAATTATACCTATCTAACCAAATATCTAACATATTTGTCTTTTTCCGGATAGATTGAACATTTAAGAAATATATTGCCAGGGGCTTAGATGCTGAGTTTTTAGGAGTATGTGGAGACGGTTCTACGGTGGAGTGGCTGGGTGTAGCGGAGAGTCGTTTTCCGAAGGTGTGTTACTCATCTTCTCCTCTTCTGCAAGCAGCTCACATTCCATTGTTAAGTTCATTACACACGGCGAGTTGGTGCTGGAGGTACATTCTTTGTACGATGCTTGTTGTTCCACAACAACATGACTTGGACACTCTCTCTCTCTCGACATCACTTCTGCTGATGATGATGAAGTTGACATTTGACCGTTGGGGATGATCTGGACCACAGCCTTTTCTGTTTCATTTCCTACAGTCATTACATCACAAATTTTTCTTGCAAGCCATTTTTTGCCCATTTGATTCAAATGCATTCCATGCCGGGTGTGTAGGTTTCTATCAATTACACTTGTCTTGACTAGAGAAACATGAGTAAAAGTTTTACTAAGGGCTTCCAGTGAAATATTAGTTTTTCTTATTTCATTGTTTACGCAAGACCAATCCTTTAAATCGTGCCTAACTGGTAAATCTACTAAGATTATTTTTGTATTTCTGTATTTTTGTACAGCCTTTTCAATTGAGTTGACTGCTAACTCTGCTTCATTTCGGGCAACATTATTGGAACCACAGGCTATTACAAGAACATCCTCAGGTCCCAGTTTTTCCCCATCAATGTTCTCATAATTTAGTATTTGTTCCGCCAGACCACCCGGCCTCACAAAACCAACAGCATCAAATGATTTTGAGCATTTATTTATGTGAAAAGCTAAGTTGCGGCCATGGCTGTCCGTACATAAGATCATCCTTGATTTCTTCCTGCTTTTTTCTTGATTCATAAGATAGTTTGTTTCTTCCTGGGTGGAATTTGATTGATTTCTTTCATCTTTTTTGGTACAAAACTGTGTGCTTGAATTTGAATCATTTACATTGTTTTGTTTTGGTGTCAGGTCCTCTCCGAGAGACGGGTCGGCTGCTGAAATATTTTGTAAAACTTCGAATGGATTTTTTGATGTGAAATCTGGTTTAATAGTTTCTCTATGCATGATGCGTTGTTTCCGAAAAGAGTGTGTATTTACTTGCTGCCATTCCGTAGCAGAGAGAGTTTCATTGTTTACTTTAGAAATGGTGGGAAAACATTTTAGGCAACTTAAACTTCCCACATGTGTTTGATTTATCTCTTTACGTTGAACTGAGTTTTTTTCATTTTTCTGAATTTTAATAATGCTCTCTAAAGTCCTTATTGTATCTATCATTTTTGCAGTCTCTTCTTGATATATTATACAGTTAACACATTTTTCAGGTACCAAACTATATATGTTGTTGACTTTGTCCTCCTCTTCTACCTGTTGAATCAGTTTCTCTCTTGCATCTTTTTCATATTTTAGTTTCTGCTCTAAAGACTTTATATGATCCAAGAGTTCATTTTCTCGCTTTTCAAATATTGTTTTCTGTGATTCAGACTTTTCTACATTTTCTTTAATTTTGTCTTCAAGCTCCAGAATATAAAATCATTTTTCCTTTTTTTCATGGTGAAGTTCCTGTCTCAAGTCATCATTTTCTTGCAAAATAGATTTATTTATCTCATCTGCAAGCGAGGAAATATTCAACTGTTCAGAAGTTTCAATAATACTGTTGTTTATTATAGCTAGTGACTCATCATTGCTTTTATTTTCCAGGTTACACTTTACACATTTCCATTCTTCCAAACAATTTTCTTGTTTCATACTTTTTATATCACATAAATTTAACCCTGCACATTTAAAATGAAACCATTTATTGCATGGACCAGTACACAATATTGCTGATGACCTTACATTCATCCCACATACTCCACAAGGATATTTACCCATGATTTGTTTATTACCTGTCAATTTTATTGAAAACACAAAATCATACAAATGTATGATTTTGATGAATGATTTATGTAAATTGAAAGAACTCCTCTTCATAAATGGATGTAAAGGAAAATTATTTAATCTTTGCTAGTTTATATAGTTTGTATAAATTTAATTGCATAGTTGGCATCTACATAATAAATTACCTGCTCCTAAAATTTTAGCCTACAACTTTTTCTCACAGTAGAAAAATACACGGTATCAAATACACATAATTAAACAAAATCTACTGATTTGGTGAAACCTTCTTAATACGTTCCTAATAATTGAATTTAATAATAAAAATTGCACCTTATCCCTTTCAGTCCCAGGTACAGATAGAGTTATAGAAAAAAATTTTCTTTTGTAATACTCATATTTATATCTAAAATAAGTAGTATTTGCTTAGTATGCATTTTTTAGACATCCAATTAAGAAAAAAAAATTGTCCACAAATGAGGACAAAATTATTCAAAGTCCGAGGATTAAATTCATAACCTGTTGTATTTTTTTGTAATTTGTATAAAAACACATAAACAATTAGAAAATACAATAGTGTATTACATTACAATTACCCCCATTTGCTTATCGGAGATGTTATGTTCAGAGAAAGTTCCGTTCTTTTGTAAGAAAAAGATATATCTGACATTTTCACACCGTATTTATGATTTACCCGTACATTTTGGCACTTTGCACCTTAGAGCTAACATACTTATACCTAAATTAAGTAGTATATGCTTGGTTTTTTCTCCTAAACGTCAAATTAAGAAAAAACAAAACCGTCCTGAATTGATGACAAACCGATTCAAAGGACTAGGAGTAAAAAATATATCATAAGATACTGTTTATTTTTTAATTTGTCAAAGAAAACGTTGTTACCGCCTTTTCAGAAAGTTTGTATGCACACTAAATATTTATTTTTACACCCTTCCTTAATTTTTTCACAATTGTAATTTGAAGTTTGAGGTCTGGTACACCGTTGAGTTTATTTGTCCTCTAATGTTGACAACAGAACATTGAGGTTATGTTAGTAATTTTTTTCCTTTTAATTCAATTGTCCTCATTTGATGACACGTATTTTCTCTTCCAAATATTACAACATATAAATCTGTATAAGACAAGATATTTGTATATTTTGAAACTGTGACCTCTATATGATTAATATACAAACTGTTAAGCCTAAATTTTAAGACAATCTGTTTCAAATATACAAGTAAAAATGGTCTTACCATGGCAAGTGCAGCTGTGGTCCGACATGCTTCTTTTTTACCTGTTGAATATATCAGGTTTGCCACTCTAAAACCATTGAGACACTAAATTTCCCTAGAAAATTTGTCAACAAATGGGGACAACTGCCTTGAAAGGTAGAAAAATAAAAACAACAAGCTTTAAATAATTGTTGAAATGTGCGTCCTCAATTGAGGACACAGGGACTGAAAGGGTTATTCAGAATTTTAACGAATGTTATTATTGTAACAAGGTGAAATTTTTAACTGTAAATTTAAAGATTTTGTTTGTTTCCCACTCTGTGATATTTAATTTAGGGGGTGAGAGGGGTGTGGTAGGAATTCAAACTCTTGTGGTTCATTAATCCGACCCACAACGAGTACCAAGTGTTCTCTTTTTCATCCCAGAGGGTATAGTAACCCTACCATTAGAGAAGCTAACTTATTGATAACTTTATGAGAAGTACATGATATGTTTTTGGCTGTGACCTTAGCGGTTTAAAAATAGTTTTTATTTCTGGCCAGCTTAAACATGCCAATCATTGTCGCTAAGATAAAAAGTTTTTATTCCTATCTAAATTATAAGTGTTTCAGTGTGTAACTAAAGGAATCCTGGATATACGTAGATATACGGGTAAAAACTTGAAAACAGGACAATTGCTGTCCCCAGCTACTTTTCTCTCTTCTGTCATGTATACCCTACCCCAAACAGGTTTAAAATAATTTACCATACTTTACTTTATTTAAAAATGTCTAGGTTTTTTTATTTTGGCTCCATATGATAAAAGAAAAGTATGTTTGAAAAGTTCATGTCACCTAGTTTTAGTGCTAAATCCCTGTCCCCAGACTTAGAAATTGAATACAAAAGATCATATTTTTGGTCTGTTTAAAGGTAATATAATTAAAACATTTGGTTTAAAATAATTAATAATGTTGAAATATTGAAAAAATTAATCATACAGGCTTTTTAATTTAATATACTGGCAACAATGATTGCAAAAAGTCGTGTCCCCAGAAATGAACGTAATGCTGGGTTCAAGGGTTAGAACCAGTTTTCTTCAGGTCTTTCTATCTTGTCGACCTCGGGCTGATCAATATTTTACACTCTTTCAGTTTGTTGTTGTGTCTTGGTGATATAGTTTTGCTGGATTATTATGCCAGGCTTTGCAGTATTAAAAAAGTCTTTATTTGAAACCCTTTTTGCTAGTGTTGAGTTTTGCGTAATGGTGGGTCACTGCCAAAAACTCCCAATAACTGTGACAATGACGGGAATAAGTTATTGAAAACGAAGAAAATATATGTAAAACACATATGTAATCAAACATATGTCTTGCGAAGGGAACTAAGCCACTGTGTTTCATTTTATTAAATGACGAGAGTGAAAATGTAATTATAGGTCACGGTAATTTGGGTCACTAAATCTGAGGATCTGAGGTGTGACCAGCATTACTTTTGGTAATTTTTGTGACCCAAATTACTTCTCTTATGCGTTTTCAATGTCGAGAATTATTGTTTTTTGGCAACTCACTATATGATTGAAGATTACTAATTGTTTATTTTCTTAATGATACCCATTCCGTTGGGGGAGATTACACAACAATATGGGCGGCCAGAGTTAGGTTGTGAAATTCGCGAGAAAAATACAAACCTCGCCTAGTACAGATTCTTCATTTAAGTTCAAACTCAAATGGTT
Source organism: Neoaliturus tenellus (assembly GCA_030545055.2). Taxonomy (NCBI): domain Eukaryota; kingdom Metazoa; phylum Arthropoda; class Insecta; order Hemiptera; family Cicadellidae; genus Neoaliturus; species Neoaliturus tenellus. The sequence goes on from JAQYXR010000625.1 coordinate 50,459, forward strand.
TATTTAGCCATTCAATCCTAAGACAATAGACGAAGTCCTAAAACTAACTATATCCAAGGGGAAACACAATAATATTGTGTTGTGTAGTGTGCCTGTAATGTCAGTCACGTGACCTACATTAGTTGTAATTTGGGTCACTCTTTTTATGGTGGGTCACAAAGTATTTAATGTCATACTGTATAATTAAAATCCCTATTTAAAACTAACATTTCATAATTGTAACTTGTACTTAAAAGCAAATAGTTTTAAAATAAAAATATTGCAGTGTAGAATTTACACTGTTTTTTGGTTGATGAGATGTACAGAGATCCTGAAATCATCTACAGTACACTCTAGTTCATCGGAACTAATGTGGCGGACGGCCGGTTCGGATGTCAAAAAATTCCGATGAAGCGGAGTCCGTCGTGAGTCTTCATTTCCGCCCGTACGGTGAACTACCGTGATTGTATTCACTCTTGTTTTAACACAAGAGATTTTATGAAAATAAGGCACTCAAACTTTGAACATTGTAACAATGAACAGATAGAAATAAAAACAACACAGGAAATAAAGATCCAAAATCTTTATTCTCATATTCCATATTCATAGTCCACTCATCAACTCAGCAGTCAACTGACTTCCATGTAACACAGGTGCAGTCGCGACGCGAGACAGACAGAATGACAGTTTGGGAAGCGGTCGACCGGATGTTCACTTGCTACCACTTCCTCATTCTATTTTTGTGTGAATACTCCACGGCCTCGTAAATCACATCGATGGGTATAGATTATGGAAAACGCCTGATGACGTTTGATGCAAAATGTGATACTTCACTGTTGTGCGGATAGAACGAATGGAAATTGAAGGCGCTAAAACGAAAAAATTATTTATTTTGTAAGAAAAAAAAATTAATAATTTCCAGATTTTCAGTTCCGATGAAGCGGAGTTCCGATGTCGCTGAGTCCGATGAACGAGAGAGTACTGTATATATATAATACGTGATGCCCTTTTTTTGTTAACACTACTCCTCCCTTATTTCTGGACCAATTTTAAAGTTTGAGGTGTCAAAAGAATGGTCTCAGTTCGTAGTTTTGCAATAAGGTTTTAGATGTTTGATATTTTAATTCTGAAGCTCACGGGAAGCCCTCAAAGTTCATTTTTTTCCCATAAGATTAACATGGGGAACAATTTATATTGAATTGCTAAATAAAACAGCTGTTGATAGTTAAACAAACAAACACATATGTTAAAAGCTGAATTGAAGCAAATTGAACTGTTACTGAAATATCAACACAATTTCATAGTTTAATACGAGGAGTGTCTAATCTGAGGTTTTAACCTTTTCTCAAAATGTAGCAGGTAGATTTTGCTTGAAAGTTTTATTTCCGCGTATTTGGGCACAAAAATAAGTTTTGTAACTTAAGGGGCCGGTCTACCCCAGCCAAAACAACAACAATGCCGAATACCGCCTCGCGGCCGTAGCGCTATGCGTGTTTGATGGCTGCAGAGGTTTACGGGGATCGTGGGGGTAGACCAGGGCCTTACTACCCCTGGCGCGCACCCAAATGCAAGGGTTTTTTTAGAATAGTGTTATCTTCTGCCAAATGAAGCCTAGAGCTATAAATAAGGTGTCATATTAAAGAAGAATAACGTTACTAACTTTCCTCTGTTACACTTTTGTAATTAGTTCATTAAAACCAATAGAAAACCAATAAAAACAGATGATTTTAGACAGTTACAGCTGAAATTAGAAATTTTATTTTAAAATTATAAAAAAATAGCCGACTAGATCCTTTTTTCTACTTTAAAAAAAAGTTAACAGGCAATCTCTATCTTAAGCGGTTAGTTTTAAAACACGATCCCCGTAAACCTCTGCATTTACAAAACTATAAAACAGATGATTTTAGACAGTTATTACTGAAATTAGAAATTTTATTTAAAAATTCTAAAAAGATAGCCGACTAGATCCTTTTTTCTACTTTTTAGAAAAGTTAACAGCCAATCTCTATCTTAATTGGTTAATTTTTAAACACGATCCCCGAAAACCTCTGCAGCCATCAAACTCGCTTAGCGCTACGGCCGCGAGGCGGCATTCTGCATTGTTGTTGTTTTGCTGGGGTAGACCGGCCCCTTAACCCTGGAAAAAATTCATTTTTGTTTACGAAAACAATTTTGGAAATTGAAATTTTTGACATGGGTTTTATTGGTTGTCCGACTGGTATTGAAACAAGATTGAAAGGTAACAAATATTAAAATAGAACACTAAATTTGTGTGCATGGGGTTTCAAACTGCTGTAAACTATAAGGAAAAGAATAGTTGGTTGTAAGTGTAATACGGTAACCTTTTTATTAACTATTGTTATAGCATAAACATGTTTTATGCAGAACGCTACACATATTAAAAAACTGTGTAAAAGACAACATTTAAAAGTTTTTTACCTCCAGTATAGAAAAAAGCTTATTAAAAAAATGGTTTTTATAAAGAGAAATGTTAACCAAAATAAAAATGCCACTAAAAACAAAATAGACCACACCAACAAAGATATAGATTCTCTTAATTTTTGTGATTTCTTTATTTAAATTTTGTAATGTCATGGTAAGTTAAGTTAAAGAGGATTTAGGCATAAATAGTAATGTGGACTCATTCACTATGTCATTGACTAACTCATACAGGACCGGGGAGTAATGAAATGTTGATTTTTATTCTGTTCTCATGTACGTTTTATGTTTGATGAACCATGTGGATCCAACATCTGTGAATTTATTCTAAATTTTATAGGAGGGTTTAAACAAAGGCCCTAAGACATATCGGCAAAAGAACAACTACGTAATCTTAGCTAATTTAAACCTAAAAGAACGAGCACCACATCTCACCACTATCACATTTGAAAGTTGGAGAATTGGTAATGAAGTTCGATCGATGAAACACCAATTAAGTTCTATCTTATTTTCACTATAATGAAATTTTTTTCAAAGTATTACCATGGAGCAAAGTTTGATCACCAGGTACCCTAATAAATGCAGCGCGTTGCGCTGCACAGGCCCCCTAGTGACCATAAATTTATTGAGTTCTCTTTGAGCTTCTAACAACCTATATATTCATAATACATCATATTTCTATCACTTGAGTATTAATTGGGTACCTAAAAGGCTAATGGAATCATAATTATTATAATAATTTCAAGATATCCTTGTAAAAAAACTAAAGAATATGTGTGTGACCTATATTACATAAAAACCAGTGTTAAAATTTCTCTTCTAGTAATAAATAATGTTATTAATTTATTCCGGTGTTAATAATATCATTTAAATCAACTGCGAAGACCAAACATTCAAACAAAGTAAGATTTATTATCATAGGTAATTATTAATTTTTTAAGGCGCTGGGGACAGCAATTGTCCTGTTTTCAAGTTTTTACCCATACCACTATTAAAATATAGCATCGTAAATCACTCAAATATTTATTATGGTGATAAGAAGAAGCATTATTTGTAAATTACAATAAATAACTGATCATTTTCTTATAAAATTATTTATTTGTGATCAAATATTAATGATTATTTGATGTATCCTTCTAGACTGAATTACTCGCCATTTCTCAAATGAATAGTGATGGGCATCAAAAATTCAAAAATGAATAAATTCAGTACTACAATGTTAAGAATAATTAATTTGAATAACTACTACGGCTTATCCTTCTAGACTGAATTACTCGCCATTTCTCAAATGAATAGTGATGGGCATCAAAAATTCAAAAATGAATGAATTCAGTACTACAATGTTAAGAATAATTAATTTGAATAACTACTACGGCTTATTTATGACACGCTAGAGGATACATTATTGGTATCAAAACAAAATGACTAGCGACCACCCTAGCTTTTTCCTGCTGTTTGTTATGAATTTGACATCTGGACATTTGTCGCCAGTGCTTGTCGCAACATGAAAAATCAGAGCCTCAGCTTAAACTGCACTGCGCACACTTATTAGTTAGAGCTAGTTCAGTGGAAGTGATGTGTAACAGTTATTACAAATAAATTGAAAACTTAAACAAATTGTTCTTTTTGTAATACTTAAAGTTTAGTGCTGGTGAGTTACCCATTTGTGATTTTTTATTTAAATTTACTGTAAGTTTGCAAAAGTTATTTATAAACTCTAACTATGATTTATTTACTCTAACTTTTATGTAAGTTGTTTGTATTAATTGTTGTATTGTATTTATGGTTTTATGTAAATAGTTTTTGAGTTTATGGTGGAATTTTTTTAACCCCTAAAATTATTGCAAATAATGGATGCGTCTAAAACAGTTCAATTAGTTGCATATAGACTAAGTTTAATTATTCTTTATTCAAGCTGGTCAAATTAGTTGTTTGTTGTTCACAGTGAGTAATGACTAAATGATTTGGCGATTTATTCAAATAAAAATAACTGAAAACACTGAAAATAACTGACTGATTATTCGATTATGAATACCATTCGGTTATCCCATCACTACAAATGAATGATAAAGGTGGTAATATAGATACAGCATTCAAAGGTCAAGGCAGTCTTGCATGATACTATCTCCTTAAGTTAATTTTAGTAATTAGAGATACAGATTTTATTTACTATAATGTCTTAGTCCATGTAATCTCTCCGTCCTCTAAAAGTTGTTGGATGTATTTTTATGTGTGTTAAATTTGATTTTCATTCAAGGTATGTAATTTGATTTTGTTTTATTGTCTTTACAAAAATTTAGAAAAGTTTTGTTGTAGACTATATTTTTTGCTATCTCTATACTTAGACTTGTCTTGGAAATTTAACATATAACAGTGATGCTTTTAGTATAAATCCTCTTGTACTTGAAATATATTGACTTATCAAATAAGGAAATATTTTCCCCTAGGAAAAACTTTTACAAACTTTATTCAGTAGTATTTATTAGTTTAATACTGTCCGGTAGCCATTTAGTTTATCTTAAACATGGTTTTTTTATGATAGATGGTAACACAATTCAGTAAACATAAAAAATATAATTAGTTTTATAATATTTATTAATTGAACTTAAATCAACATTGTTACAAATTTATTTGTATAGTTTTCTTAAAAATTATTATTTATTTAGAAGTGGAAAGTAAGTTTGGTATCATCAAAGATCTCTGGCCCCTCAGTGCTTACCTACATCACCACTAGAGAGCTCTTAAATCAGAAAAATCGTACTTGTCAAAAAAAGTTTGTCTTCTACATCACAACTGTTTGTATTTTCTTATTGGAGAAGAGTTGAAGCAACGTATGTAAAGTCGCAGAAATCTTTGACGATACCTATATATTAAGTATTTTGTACACAAGGCAACCAGCCTGAAAGGATTTTACCAATCCTGTTTTAATTCTAACATGTTTGCAGCTAAGTTTACCCTCGTGACCAGTCCCCCTTAAAACTGGCGTTAACTCTGACTTGTATACCGAATGTCCCAGACCACCCGTACACCCCTTTTAAAATTTAAATAATTAAATTTTAAATAACTTCTTGATTAGCATTATACGTGGTGGTACTGAAATATTCAGGTTTCTTCCAACACTGCTCGATATATTTACACTTATATTGTAATTGTTTACAAGACGGTAAATTCATATAAAAGATCTTTTAATGGCGATCGATTTCAACAAGTCTCAGATTGGGCCCAAAGATGACCGGTGTGACTGGTCGAAATCGATCACCATTAAAAGATCTTTTATATATATTTACCGTTTTGTAAACAATTACAGTATAAGTGTATATATATCGAGTAGTGTTTTAAGACGTTTTATTATTTCAACTTAAATTTTAACAAAAACCAATTTTGCTGTAGGTAAACCAATTCTGCTATAGGTATAGGTAAACCTAACGCTTTATTGATTGATAGTACCTTTCAATGTACAGGGTGTATCAGAAGTAATATATCCAGGCCGGAAGTCGGTAATTTTAAATAAAAATCCCTCTTTTTGTGAGAATTTTGGACTTTACTTATAATTTTTAGACAACTTTATACTTTAATTTATACTTATAATCCTAACGGATTAAGGGATGATGGCGGTTGAGGTATAGGTTTTCCCCATAAGAATAACATGGATCAAATTTTCAAATCCCTTATCTCTGAGCATTTTTGTTTAAACAAAAATGTCTTAAACTAACCTTTTACATATTTTTCTGTTATAAATGATTAGTTTTGTCATAAATTATTGTATTTTTCCTCAAGATTTACAATACGGCGGAGATATTGATAAGGTATGCAAAAGTAAAACTAAGTAATCTACGTGATAATTAATACTTATGATGAAAATTAGAATCGGAGACATTTTCATGCTTGGACCATTCTGTTTAACATAAAATTTTCAGAGATAATGGATGTAAAATTTTTCCCATTATATTCTTATGGGAAAAGCCAAATTTATACCAACATTATCTCCTAAACCAAAAGGATTAGAGATACAAATTAAATTGTAAATTTTTCTTAAAACTACGTGTAAAATAAAAAATGTTACAGTAAGTGGGGGTTTGTATTTAAAATTAGCGACTTCCAGTCTGGATAGGTTACTTCTGGTACACCCTGTAATTAGTGTCAACCGATAGAGCACAATTTAGAGCACAATTAGAGCACTGGTGTTAACCGGTTTGGTTTACCTATTACAGTACAATTTGTTTTTGTGAAAAATTAATTATTTAAGTAATAATTTAAAATCTTACCTTAGCCTTCCCTTATTTAATACATTAGTAAGATCAATTTCGAACCTGAAGACTCATCTTCAGTCACAGATTCACAGTCAAAGTTAGAGCAAAGCAAATTAAAAATTTTAAGTCATCAATTTAACTATTTAAATTTTTAAAGGGGTGTACGGATAGTCTGGGTCACACAGTATATAAAATCTTTGACTATTCTTAAACTGTTCTTGAAGATATTGACTCAACCTAAAGCAAATTTTAAACTACTACCCCAATAGCTTTTGTATAGCTTCATTGACAGCAGCTCTGCACGGAGGAAATCCAAACACTGAGAAGTATGCCGTTTATACTCACTGGGTGGTTTTTGTTGCGGCGGCAAAAAAACCACTACGTGTGTGTGGTAGCAAAATAAATGGTATCAGATAACTGACATATACTTTCTCATAAAAAGATGTTAAACGCCTCCGAACAGCCATGATTTGATGATTCGGTAGTCCGTAGTCTTTGTTGGCTTTTTAGTCATTGATGACTTTTATACACGGGTGCAGCTCAGAAATAAATATCTCTTGTCGGGTTGGCTATAGACTTCTGTTTGAGTGGGATTGCGCAGAGATAGCTGCAAACGTGTTAATAACCTTAAATGGGTTGTTGTAGACCAAATTACTTAGATAATTTTTTTATACTTTACATGTTTTTTTATATTATCTCTTATTGGTGCTTATAGATTATATGTAACAGTGCAGGACCAAAACTGTTATCAGTTTTAATTTAAAATTCCTATTTGAATTACATCTAAATGTTGTTTCTAATCCATTCACCATAGACCTGTAGTTTTGTTTTGTTCCCCCAGACTGAGTGGTTATTCGCTTCTCTCTATTGGCCAAAGCTCCTCTCGGCGGAATGGGGATTCACTCCTCAAGACTGTCCAGAAGGTTTGATTTTCAAAAATATTGGTCAAGCGTAGCTAGAAGTTGTCAGTGTCTGTTTGATCGGGTTTTAACATTGTTTGGATACAAGAGAAAAATCCGTGAAACTGAAGGTTGTAGGTAAGGCTCCTGTTTACCAATTTGGGTCATTAGATCGGTTAGAGCATTGCGTGTGTCTGTGTTACTTGATATGGGTGAGGTGTAAAGTAAATTGATCCCTGCCCCTTAACACTTTGTGAAACTCTATTGTTTGAATCTGACTGCAGGACATCTGAGTATTGACAAGAGCCATTTTTTCATTGGATATTATTCGCCAAATAGTTAATGAAAGAAATAGTTCAACACATTACAAAATCTTGATCATAAAACACACACAAAATAAGAAAATTGTTACTTAGTATATTGTAATTACATAAACAATGGTAAACATGTAAAAGAGGCAATCAGTTTGGACATCTCACACTTAAGAATATTTCTGTGATCAGTATATGAATATCCTTAGAAAATATAAGTGGTATTTCATTTAAACTTAATCTGTATAAGTTTTAACATTGACTATGTACACTAATGTGAATAGACTTTTCATATCATAGGCGTGTTTGAAACCGGATTACATTGGCACGATCTTCCATGGCGAACATGAATATGATAGGTAAATCAAACCAAGGATGAAATATTTTATAACCGAGGGTAATGTTTATGTCGTGATAAATTGTTCTTGGAGCACTGTAAACACAGCTAAATAATTACATTTTCATCATATCCTTGCGATAAGTGTTGTTTTCGGAGCAGTCAGCTGTGATCGAAACTAGTTGATTTCCGATAGGTTGGATAAACGACCTTGTAAACAATAGTTTTCGAGACTAGTTCAGTAAAAAACTTCCAAGATTTTACACCAAGAGCGCTGCTATTTTTTGTACAAAAACTTGTTCAATTGCGTAATTTTCAAAAGTTTGATTGTTTTGCTAGTTGAAACAAATGAAACAATAACAAACCTTTAATTATATTTATTGACGTCAATTTTATTATTACTAAACAGCTGAAATCAGTTCCAATACAAGATAAACAATAACAAACTCGTAATACTCGAGTAAGACTCAGTATACAGGTTAAAATTTATTAACTTTCATACTAACTGTTTATTTATTAATGGTAGTATGATTGAAAGTACTGCTTGTAACTCGTCCGAAAGTGGTATACCGGTGCTCGATCTAATTCAATTACTCGGCTTCACCTCAAACTTGAAACTCGATCTTGCACCGATAACGACCACTTTACGGACTTGTGATGAAATATACGTTTTTATCATTCTGCACAAAATCAGCCTGTTTTTTGTTCTCTCAATAGTACCAAAACAGATTCTTTTTTGTCCTATGACTGAAAAATGAGCTGGAGAATTTTTTAGGTCCTAGGACTGAAAAGTCAGCTGTTTGCTAAGTACTGTATATTATTATTGATTTATTAATGTTTAGGAGCAGAATTTTGAAATTCAAACGTTATAAAGAGCATTGTTTATAAACACTGCATTACTTACTTTGTAAATATAACCTCGAAAATACAACTTTATAGTTAATCATTTTAACGATCAAAAGTCTTATTTCGCATTATATGATAAAAAACGTTGTTCATCACTCGGAGCAAATGTGTCTTTTTGATGCTTAATCGTTTTTAAAAACTCGGCTGCGCCTCGTTTTTTAAACATGATTACGCACCAAAAAGACCCACTTTCGCTCCTAGTGATGAAAACTACTATTTTGAGCTGTGAAAAATGTCTATATTAGGCAAATTTGTGAGCTTGGAAATTTAAACAGCTGGAAGCTGATTTACATTATATTTACCTGGCGATGTTGTCAGTTTTGTTTTGTTGCCATTTTTTACTTACATTCGCAGTAGTTAATAAAGATGCCAACGGCTGGATGAGTTGGCACAAATCGGCAACACTGTTGTAAATTCATGCTCGGAATTTAGTGACGCCTAATAGTCCTCCATCCATGTAGTGTGTGATTATTGATTTTAGTGTTTTTTTGTAAACTTTTTTTAATTTTTGACAACTATTTTATGGGCAATGTTTTAATGAAGCATTTTTTTATATACATTTTTTGACAACCACAAGATTGGCATATGTTTTTAAAAAGTTAATGCAGCTGAGGTTGTGTCATAATTTACACTAAACCTGTTCTGCATGAACTGAAAAATTTTGACACCAAAGGCTAAAGACGTAATTGTTAATTTTACTATGAATAATTACAACCTAACTTAATACCTTTTTCTTTGTCTTTTACCCACCACTGTGGGATTGACAGCGTCATAGATATTTATATCACATTCATAAAAACGTAATATTTACAAAAAACTGAGGAAAACTGATACAACTTCCTGTCGGTAGCTCAGATTCAGATCCTCAGGTCAATAAAACATCATCTAAAAAGTCCCGTGTGGAGTAGTAGGCTCTCCTTTTGATGAAGTCAGCTATGACCCCCCTAAAAGCCGGCAAATCCATCTCACGAACTTCAGATGGGAGGTGGTTGTAGAAACTGATTGCAGAGTTGTTGTAGGCGACTTGTGACCTGGACAGGTCACAAGTCGTCCAGTCGTGTCCTCAGTTGTCCTTGTGTGTCGTCACGACAAGGTCAAGTCGTGGTTGTGGGTTTGTGATTTGGACTCTTGGGACGTCTAAATTGCCATGCCGCCGGGTGTTATAGGGGTGAAAGTCACCACGAGTGGAGATGTTGATATTGCTCTTTGATGTGCATCAAGCTCAGGAAGATAAAATGTCCAAAGAATGTGAAGATTCCAAGCCTAGAAAAAAGTGGCTTGAAATGAGCACGGTATTCACTTGCTGTAATAATTCTTACAGCCCGCTTTAGAATTAATTTTACATAATTTTTTGATAATTATTACAACATTGATTGCTGCCTCTGGAACGGCAAAAACAAACCTTCCAAATTTCAACATCAAATTAAATGTATTTTATGAGAAGTCTATTCACGATAGTGTATACAGTAAATGGTTTTACCATACCGTAACAAGCGCCTGGCAAGTAGGTACTAGTTTTAAAGTATTGTATTATTTTTATGAGCATACATTGTAATATCTAAGATGTTATTTTGTTTGTCTTGTCAAAATGTAATAATAAACACTCCATCTTTTCGGCCCTCTTTCTAATGTCATTAACAATATTTGTTGGTGAATTTATCTGGATTATTTGTGTTATTAGGATAGTATGGATCAGATTAAACCACTTAAGGTGGTATCTGATCAGTGTATGTCCTGGAGTTAATTTCTCTCTCCAGTTAGCTTAGTATAGTCAGTTAATAAGTATACATTTTTAAATACACGGTACAATGGAGTCCCGCTATTCTATTAGACCGCACTATTCCGAAAATCTTCCTATTCTGAAACATTGGGTCATTAAAATAAGATATTTTTCTTCACTTAAATACTGAGGAAATCCCGATTGCCAATATTAGGCTAAAGTATGACGGAATTTACTGTCACTAGATGCTATTTCGTAGCTGGTGTGGCTTCTTTTCTATGGTTTGATTGTCGTTGTTAAAATTAATTTGTTCGATCTGTATTTACTGCCATTTTAACATGGCTTCTTAAGTAATGACTGCTTTTCTGCAGTCCGATCACCATTGGGTGCCGAAACTATGTGCTCTAATTGAGAAAAAAGCCGGAGTATTAGCGTTAGTCATGAATCCCGCCAAACCGAACAAAGTCTATTATTTAGGATTAGTGGGACTCTACTGTATAGTTAATTTATTTATATTTGACAGATTTATTTTGGTTGTGGTTGTTATTGTCTCTACTTTTATTTAAGGGAAAGTGAAATTGTTTCTTGTCTATCCTAGATGCCACCTTGAGCGATTCTGTCATTTTAGTTGTAATTATAAATATATAAATTGAAAAGATGTGAACGAAGAACTTCAATGAATGCTATTGTAGAACACGGTTTGACCATTCAGTCAGTTGATGTTCTAAACTAATAGAGAATGTTTTCAATGTGCGGTAAATGACATGGTAAACTGTGGAGGTCCTATGTTTCTCATTATTTAAAAAATACAGTTATCAAATTATGGAATTATAAAACATGTGTGTAAATAATCGTAGTGACTTATTTTAAATTTCTAAAAAGAAATATTAAAAATCATGAAAATACTAAAATAATAATAAAATAACTTAAGCGATTGCTACGTCCTTTTTCCCATAGTTCTTTTATTAAATATATATTTTATTTTTATGTAGACTTTTTAGTTATACTTTTTGTAATTTTTTTACGCAGGATATTTAATTACAAATGCAGTCCCCTACCTCAAAAAGTTTAAATATAATTTTTTTTCAAATTGAAAGCAAAGTTTTAATTTTTTTAACTAAACGCATTTAGTTATTTTTGTGCAATATTCTTTGCTTATAGTTGAAAACTCTTTAATGTCCTCTCAAAGACAATCACTATATCTTTATTATTTTAACACTTTGTAATTTCATGATAAAATGTCAATAGGGAAATAATAAAGGTTTATAACTGACTGATTATAAGTTAATGTCTTGACAAATATTTGGACCTACCAAAAATTCTATTTAATGTAAAAAAATAGTAAAGGTCTTGTTAGCCAAAATATGTTCCAAAACAAAGGTTGATCGTACAAGATTTATTATTTCCAATGTGAACAACTTGGAAATATGTTTTTTAATTTCTTCTGCAACTGTTTATAGTACTGTAATTTAACAATTGAAAATCCTATAAATATTCATTGGTTTTTCGCCTATAAATATTTTTTATCAATACTGCAACAAGTATATTTTACAAGGGTAAATGTCAAAAACTGATCAAAAACCTGATACCTCGATCCAATCACAATAGTTTTACAATAATCTCATAATTGTTTCCCTGCAACTCCTATATACAAAACTAGGAGCTAAAACTTCATTCACATGTCATGGTAAAAAACTGACTTGTAGGTCTAATTGTTTTCCCCAACACTGCGTATAAAATTGAAACAATTATTATTTAAATAAAAAAACTTGTTAGTTTTGTTAAACTTTTAAATCGTGGAGACAATGAGTGTTTCTAGGATGTAACCCCATCCACCGTGTCCGTGGGGGTTGTGTGTCACATTGTCCCCTCCGTCAGTGTCTCGGTCTGGTAGGTTCGGCAGCGTAACACTACCGGGTACTCTGGTTTTCACCGTCACCCATTGTGTATGGTCGCTGTGGTCATTCCTTTAGTTTACTACTCTTTGTGGAATCTTTGGTAATTTTATTGATTAATTTTTAGATTTAATGATAAGTTTATTTATCAGTCATTAAAAAAAATGTATTCAATTGTTGCTGTGGTTTCAAAATTCATTTTATATCATATTATTAACAATAGCTATTAATTTTTGTCTATATTTAAAAAAAAGGATGTTGCGATCTTGGTATATTTATAACTTTAAAATTTCTGTAATTGTTCAAAGACAATAGACAATTACAATAGACACTTAACATAGTGTAATGTATAGCAATAACGTGTGTGATAACGTAACTACCATATTAACAGACAGTTTTTGCAAAAAGTCTCTATATTGTTTAAGAAATACTGTATACATGAAATATAGATGGCTTTGTTATTATGTGTATCACAGTATTTTATAACAATTTATATAATTTTAAAACTCCCCAAAACTCCAAAAAAAAACACGTAAATATTGAATAATTAAAACCTTTTTTGATAATAATAATATGTTAACGACTAGTCAGTTAGTAAACATTATTGCCAGTTATCAGGGGATAATTACTATTTCCTGTGCGAGCCTTTGAAATCTTGGCAAATAGTACTATCAACTTGTTAGGTGATAAAAGTTTGGTTGAAATTGATAAGCATTGAGGCATCACAGTTTACAATGTGAAACTTGCAGTATTGGTTACAAATATGTTGCCTGTACCTTTGGGATTTATTAACTTTATTAACTCTAATTCATTGTTTTTAGGTCCTGCATTGTTCATTGTTAAACAACGGTAAATACGGACTTTATGTTTTTGTCTCGGTGGCTTTTGTACATTTGTGTTGTAGACGAGTGTATTTATTTGTAAAGAATAACAAATTTGCTTTCCTAGTTTAGAAGATGAAAAACACTTTTAGGTAAATATAAATATCCAAATTATTGGTTTTTCTGGTGAGCCTATGACTACAACATATAATTTAGGCACAACTAATGATAAGGGATTGTGAAATGCACCATTTGAAACGTTTCGATTGTTTTAGCCATTAAATAATTTTTTGAATGTTTAGTCTGCATTCGAATGTGCATTCAGATTGGTGATGAAATCTTAGGTTAAATGTGATATTGTACATCACTCCTATTTTTTTAATACTTCAATGACGCTTCACAATTTTTATACTTTACAAATTGTTTTTAGGTCTGTTAAAACAGTCCCAACTAATTAACTGTTTTTCGTTGGTCGTACCACTATTTTACTTTAAAACAAAAAGAGAAGATAAGTTATATTTGTGAAAAAATTGCACTTCTGAAACTGATCAAAAATCAAAAATACCAGCTAATCGCCCCTACTCTGTTACGGGAATATCAGGAATAATAAATATTCAGCTTACTGTACCGTACTTAATATCATTCAAAGTATTATTTTGTGTGTGTGTATATATTTTTTTTTGTTTTTCTTTACCTAAATCAATGTTTGTCAGTAATAATATTTTAACAATAATGAGATATTTTAAACTTTCTTAAAATCATTTGTTGTTATTAATAAAAAATCCTGTATTTTTCTAGCTTGATAAACTGTAGGCTTCTTAAATAGTTTTTTAGTTCTTATACTAAATTTTTTTCATTTATTAATATTTTTGTAGCAAAAATTTAATAAATGAAATGGATTGTTGATTAGCGAGAAGATTATTTGACTAACTTTGATTTTTTTGCCACTGAGCTGATAGAAACTGTTATTAGTGGTTTTAAATTACCTTTCATCTCAGCTCTGATCTAAGTTGTTCCTAAAACTTGGTCCGTCACAGTTACAAAATGATTTTGTAGTTAAAATCAAGCTTCCACATCATTTTCTGTCGTGAAGATGTCATCAAAGAATGAAAGATTAAACACAAAACTTGATGTATACGCATAACTAAATTGCAAATGTTTACGAACGTAGTGTGTCGTGTGTGTGGTAGGTCAAATCAAATCAAATATCTTTATTCACATCTTGTAAAAACATATTTACATGAATAGTGTCAATAATAATCTTAGTCTGATATTACATAACACACCTGTACGTATAATATTATTCAGGAAAATTTTATCCCACATTGTTATTAAAAGGAGTTTACATTTTTATAGCATACATTTTGCTTTAAGGTTTAAAAATTCGTCTATTGAGTAAAAAGCCTGCTGAATTAGAAAGCACTTCAATTTTAATTTAAACTTTACTTCATCCTGTATGTTTCTTATGTGATCCGGAACATGATGTAAGAATCTAACGCCATTGTAAGATGTCTTTTTCTTAAATATTTCTAGTTTGTGATTTGGTAATACTATATTATTTTTATTTCTTGTGTTGTAATGGTGATAGTCTTTGTTTGTAACAAAATTGGTAATATTATATTTTACAAACATTATGCATTCTAGGATGTATAAACTATGGACGGTTAAAATGTTTAATTTAGTAAAAAATTCTCTGACCGATTCATTGTTCTTAAAGTTCAACATAGCTCTTAATGCTCTTTTTTGCCCTATTAATATTTTATTCAGATTTTGTCCAGATGTTCCCCCATACACACAGATCCCATAAGAAACATGTGATTGGACATGAGCATAATATACACTTTTTAAAACACTTATATCGCAGAGGTGATAAAGTCTTTTGATGGCATAAATACCAGAGTTAATTTTACTCAAGATATGATCTATATGCAGATCCCAACAAAGATGCTGGTCAATAGAAAGGCCTAGGAATTTTGTATTTTCGACCTGAGCAATTTCCTCATTATCTATGTAAATGTTTATTTGTTCGTTATTTTTGTTTTGTTTTGTGCAAAATGTGATGTAGTTAGTTTTTTGTGCATTCAAAATCAGATCATTATTGGTAAAAAAGTCTTGAATTTTTGCTAGTTCCACAAAAGATTGAATTTCTAGATCCTTTCCAGTCTTTGCAGACATTATGAGGTTTGAATCATCGGCGTACAAAACAAGCTGATTTTTTACTTGGTTGAGTTTACTTAGGCAGTCTGGCATGTCACTTATGTAGCAGATAAATAACAAAGGCCCAAGTATAGAACCTTGTGGAACTCCATATTTAACTTTCTGTGCTTTTGATTGGTATTTTAATTTTTGATTATTCTCTATTTTGTTTATCTCTACGTATTGCTCTCTATCCGTTAGATATGACTCAAACCAGTTTAAGTATGAATTTTTAATTCCTAAGCTTTTTAGTTTGTTAATCATTTTTGAGTGGGAAATGCTATCAAAAGCTTTTGATAAATCCATGAAAATTCCAGCAACTTTGTCTCTTTCATCTAGTGATTCTATGATTGATTCAGTAAAACTTATTAGGGCTGTGATGGTAGATTTATTTTTCCGAAAACCGTGTTGTTCATAATTGAAAAGATCATATAGTTCTAAATGTCTTACTAAATTTAGATGCATAGCTTTTTCAAAAATTTTAGATATTGATGGTAGAATCGAAATTGGACGGTAATTTTGAATGTTCGATTCGTCCCCTTTTTTATAGATTGGTATGACCTTTGAAATTTTGAGACGTTTTGGAAAAATGCCTGAAATAAATGAGGAATTTATTACATGCATAAGAGGTTTTATTAGGGGCTCCTTGGCATATTTTATAACTGTTATTGGCACATCATCATAACCACAAGACCATTTATTCTTCAGAGAGTTAATTATATTAGTTAACTCTTTTTCATCCACTGGGGGGCATCTGAAAGTTGGGATCTGCTTGTTACTTTCCTTATCAAAACTAACATTTTTAGATGGCGGCCTATCATTTAACATGTTTTCAATTACAGTTACAAAAAAATTATTAAAAATATTTTAATAATTTAGGTCTTTTGGCTGTCCACTATGATGAACTTCCATTCCATCACCATCCAGTGATATAGGCCTAGACAGCAAGGAATGGAAGTCATCTGCAGGACATGAAAGCCTCTGCGTGAGGAAAGTGATTGGACATTCTGTTATTTGTCAGCCTGTTTGAGCCTGAAAAATAGTTGTCACAGGAGGACGGGAATTGGCCCTCTATTTTTGTTCCAATTCAATTGGTCCCCTGATGTTTTCTTTCTCGCACTTTCCTTTACTCAATACCTTGTCTTTACAAGGGCTTGTGCACAATGCCCATTATAACCAGACGTACTTAGCGGCTCAGCCAGTGCTGGCATCTCCTCATCCACCAATAACAATAACCACATAACTTCTTAACAGGTATATTAATTGCATTATCTTCCCACATCTGCACAATGACATTTCTAACCTCCCCATGAACTCAAAAGAAATGGCCTTGATGTTGTTGACTCTCACAGTTGCAATCGTGATGTAGTTGACTCTTTATTTTGCAATTGTGTTTATTAAAGGAACTCCAAGGGCACATTTAAATACATTTTAAATTGTCATTCGCAATATTTTTAGTGCCATGTTTTTTACTCGTTCTTGAGATGGAAGTATTTCAATACGTTCAGGTAAAATATCCCATTTTCGTTTTTAGCTTGCAAAACACATTGATTGTTCTCAAGATTTTCGAAAAATTTTAAACACTAAAATGATTTGCGTAGACATTTTCTTTAAAAAGTAAGTGGCACACTTCTTTACCAAAACCAAAATCATTGTCAGAGTTTCATCTGCAACCTCCAGATGAACTCGAAATATACAGCCTGGATACAATTCGCTAATACAATGCAGTTCAGCATTACCAGCATACTCAGTACTTGCCATATCGAGACAGTCAAAGTGTGTATTGTCTTTTACTGAAATTTTCTCTTGAGCATGATTCATCATCACTCACGATAAAATGTTTGTATATAAGTGTATCCCAATCGTTAACTAACTATTGCACACAAAACCTGGACACGGATTTCCCGAAGCCTATTTTGATGGCTGTGTATAATAAATTCTACGGATCGAAACAGTTTCCACTTCCTACTATATCGGTATTACTTCTCTTTCCATAGTAAATAACGTAAAAAATAACATAAAATAAACATTAGATAAAAACCAAAATAAAACTTTATTCTGAACACAGGACAACATAGTATTTCTAAATTTTAGTCTTTCATAAGAAATGAATTGTCCAAAATCATTGAAAGTTTGAAGGGCGCAACCCTAAGGGAAATCGTAAATTTAAAGGAGATTCTGCAAATGTAAGCATCATTCCCATTAATTTGACACATAAATCAAGAAGATCGGTTTGGAAGTTACTGAAAACCTGGCGTTACAACCATGTATTATAAAGGATTCCAGTAAAAAATCATGTTAAATAGGATATAAGAAGTTATTGTTTAATTAGAAGCATCCTCTACAAAAAAAATGGATTGTTTCAAATTATTTATTTGCATGTATCATTTGAAACATTAAAAAATTTAATTTATTCTAAATGCTACTATTTGAAAAGTGGAATGTCTTGCACGTCACTAGCCGCGACTTACTTGTTAGTGAAACCTAGTAGTAGGTTAAACTGGTGGGCATGGTATTTTTGCTTTTTTTCTATGCAAATTAAATAAATCTATAATGAATCTATATTTAATTAAATTTTTTTTATAGAAAATATTTTTTACAATACATCAAATATGTATTAACCTAGTTACTTTTTTGTATGACGTGTCTTTTGAATTTGCACAAGTGTGCATGCACAGGCGGGCCAAACAATTGTAAATAAATAAATAGTTTAATGATCTAATTTTATTCTTACATTAATTTTATTCTTTAAAATTTAATATTTTGTAGAACTAGTATAACTTTTTTCATTTGATTCTGCTGCAACAATCTTCTTTTTACTGAGCAATATTGTTCATGACATACAGTAATTTGTTTGATATTTTACCCTGCGAAATAAAAATAATGAATTGGTTGTATTTTTAGTTCATCAAGAGCTGATATGATGGAACCGACAGTAAAAACTTTCCTTCTAAATGATGGGGAGCACCTTGAGACATCTGTCTTCAGACTAGACAAAGGTTAGCATAACAAATAGATTATTTTTTCAATTATTGAAATTGATTAACCTCCTGATTAGGTTATTTTTAGTTACTTAGGTAATTTCACATTTATAAAATTCCACTAATTTTATTTTATCACAAGTTTAGCCTTGAAGTCTTTAGTATGCGATTGGATCAAAGATTGGTATGCGATTACTAGAAGAGTTACAGTTAAAGTAAGTCTGATACGCCCAGATCTCTAAAGCTTTAATACACTCATTGCTTATAACACATGAAAGGTACACTATACATTTTTTTAAACATACAGTAAATCT